>CAJHZI010000551.1:497500-502362 GCA_905160935.1 Enchytraeus crypticus | reverse complement strand
GTTCATGGATGATCTACGGATAACAGCAAGTGGACACTTGTGACTCCATATAACACAAGATCCTGACGCAGTTCCACTACGCTAACCATTTGACTACAAATCTTCATAAAATCCTCAGTATCTCCTGACTACAGTCTTAACTGTTATCCCATAACACGTACCTACATGTTTCTGAAACGATACAGACAATTGAAACTAATTATAGAATGACTATAATTATTATCGTTATCTAAAAGGTTATTAATAAATAAATTAAATTAATGGCATAGTAACGCTCCAACCAGTTCAATCCTCGGCTTACCTCATTAACTCTATATAGGCTACGAATTTGCTACTAAATCATCTAACATAATTTGTCTTGGTCTGCCAGTGTACTCTTTTAAACCTCAGAGGAAAAACCAAGGCAAAGGTGAAAGGAAGAACAGTGTGAACAGGTAATAGCTCTACTCTGTACCTCGTATTCTTTCTTCAATTTTATCTTATAGAAGTCCGTGACCCCGTAAGATAAGTCCTATCTAGCTGTTCTTTATATTTCTTTATATTTCACTTTATTTTTTAACTATACTCTGTATAGTAGTGAAATGAAAAGCGCGTGTTCAAGTTCATATCAACTGAAGTTCTACAAAAAAAACAGTATCAGTATGTGCGGGGTTCAAATCCTGGACTCGCCCGTCACTGACATCGCTTTCGAGTGAGGAAACTGACGTTAACATGAGCTTTTTTACAATTAGAGTTTTATAGAGAGAGCAAAGACCCGGAGCTCAACCACAATCAAACGATACGAAATAGAGACGACAATGATCAGTAGACTAACAGAGATTCCTTTAAAAGTTTTGAATTACTTGAATTGTTCGACTTTAGAAATATCGTCAAATTATCTATCTATAGATCTGTTCGTGGTTTATTACTATTTTTTTATTATCCTGTATTGAATTCACGAAATCTATAAAACCTTCAGAGGGGACTGGAGAAAGACTATTCGTATCCCGACCCTGGTTAAGCTAGGATTTGAGGGAAGATGATGATGATGATATAAAGCCTTACATAGCCTATTGAAATGTTCTAAATTCCACTCTGAAATTAGAGAAAATAGTACGCGCAAAACGAAAAATATAGGCCTACATGTACAACCCCGGATTCTAAATTAGCGCGTTTCAATAACATCTCATTTCGATCTCACCACGTTAGCCATGAAAGCAATAAATACAACCTAAGTGCGTCAAAGGCGGGCACTACTAATACGTACACGCAAACTCTTTGGTGTTCTCATATATGGAATGTCCAATACAAGATCAACACTAATATAAAGCTGATATAGTGGAACTATGAAATACACTCAAATCAACGTTAATATTTAAACCTGAAGAAAGGGAGAGATCGGTTAGCTAGTGTTTCTCACATCTCTCAGCCTAGCAGTCTCTAGCTCAGTGCAACACGTATCTAGAGTGACACGACCATTGTGTCTATGCTCCCGCCAATGAGCACCCTGCTAGAGCGTCGAGACACCCTGCGTGCAGTCCTATAGACCTCAGATATTTCTAAGTAGAACTCTATCAACCGCCGGATGTAAGCTATTATGTTTCAAAGCTGCCAGCCCCGTCGTTTGCTTGCTACTGCCCCGCAGTCTATATGTCCCGCTATCTACATGCCCCGCAGTCTATATGTCCCGCTATCTACATGCCCCTCTATCTATATGCCCCGCAGTCTGTATGCCCCGTTATCTACATGCCCCACTATCTACATGCCCCGTTATTTACATGCCCCGCTATCCATATGCCCCGCTATCTACATGCTCCGCAGTCTACATGCCCCGTTATCTACATGCCCCGCTATCTATATGCCCCGCTATCTACATGCCCCGTTATCTACATGCCACGCTATCTATATGCCCCGCTATCTACATGCCCCGTTATCTACATGCCACGCTATCTATATGCCCCTCTACCTACATGCCCCGTTATGTACATGCCCCGCTATCTATATGCCCCGCTATCTACATGTCCCGCTATCTACATGCCACTCTGTCCACATCTACGCTCCGCAGTGTAACGGTAGCCCGAGTGTGACATAGAAACGAGTAAAGACCTAAAGCATCAATTTATGAAATTATCAAATCCTTCTTGTCTATCAGACATTTTGTATCGAATAATTAATGTGAATAAAGTTTTTCTTACTCCAAACTTCTTAAAATCAAATTATGCTGTCTCATCGGTGTAAAAGTAAAAAGCCGGTAAAACTAGTGTTAACGTCAGTTTCCTCAATCGAAAGCAATGTCACAGTGACGGACGAGCCCAGGATTTGAACCCCGATCGAATATCTTACCGACGTCGCCATTGGCTCCAGCCAATATAGAATATGTACAATATAGAAACCTGTCTGCTCTATTGGGCCAATCGTTATTTTTACATCAACGATTTTACTAGAAACTGTTAAGATCTTTTCAGATCTTTTTCAGAACTTTTCCTCAGCTATAATAATTCTAATTATTTATTAAACGTTGTGCCCCCGTACACGCAGCAGTTTGTTCACTGGAGTTTCCTGCCTATTCAAACTCCTTTTATAACAAAGCAAGCCCAGCCGAATGCAGTGAATGCATGCAGATTAGTGCATGAGAAATATTGTGGATCTGAATGAAAACTACCGGGAATGAAACTGGATATTCCAAATATAAAAGAGATTTAGAAGAAGAAAAAGATAAAGAAGAAAAAGAATAAGAAGAAGGCAGATGTCCATCTCCCAACAGCATGTCGGTTCATAAATATAACATTTGCTAATTAAACTTATCCCAATTTTGGTATTTTACAGATTTTATTCTTCTAATAGAAATTATGGAATATACTGCTATATATCTTATAATACTGCCACTCTTGTTTGGTGAAAAAAGATTATATGTAAACTGTCTGAACCGTTTGCATTCATCCCTTTATTTCTATCGAAATTTATATATAGGCCTACGACGTATATAATTATACAACATTTAGCCACAAGTAATAAGATTTTGACTTGAAATTTACGATAAACCAAAGATTATTCGAAAACACGAGAGATTTAGGCAGTTATTTCAATAAATACGGTTCACGAGTGACACCCGAGTGTCTGACGCATGTCAACGCTTTTTAGACCCCCAAGTATAAAATGTTTTTGCTTCAGATTTCTACCTAGTAAATGCCTGAGTCATACGTATGTACTGTACAGGTCTTTGTCAAACCCGAGAAATGTTGACCAAATGCCGCAGTCAATGTGTACTTGCACTTCTTTGCTCATTATTTGTAGATCTTTATTCACGTTGACGCCGGCAAACAAGTCTACGGGCGTCTAACTGCGATTGTCACTTCACTTCTAAAATGATCTATAATTAATTGCGAGAGATGATCTGAACACAATGCCATCCTCGCATTATTTCAAGAGTCTGCTAAATTCTATTTAACGCTAAGCTGAGATGTTCAGAGAAACTCTCCGCACGTGTTTAGTGGCGAACCATTAGTTTTGATTTAACGACAGTTTCATCAGCCCATGATGCTAAACAATGACTTTTCTATCTTACCATGCACCACTTTGTTCTCTTATGTTACCATGCACCACTCTCCTATTCTCACCCAATTAAGAGCTATTTACCCAAACCCCCTCCCCCAATTCCTACTCCCCCCGCATTATCTCCCCCCTCAACCCACCCATCACTAACCTCTAATCTCACCTCCCACCCTTACCTACTCTTCTCTGCCTGATTCACCCACTCAGTTCTATTGACAAACCTCTCTATCGTCTGCGCGTCTCTCGTGCTTTATTTCAGCTTAGCGCTAATTCTACAATATGACCTCAAATCTCTACAAGCCCCCCCCCCCCACTGGTACCCACTGTTCTATTCTTTCTCTCCGCTAATAGACAGCAGACAAATCTCGCTCATAGTCGTCTGTGCGGGAGTTGTGCGGGTAAACGAGACGAGGTTTGTGCGTGGGAACCGAGTGTCCCCCAGTAACGGCACGCCGTGGTGCATTGTTATCTGCTGCTTACGAACAATCGAATATGACGACGTCGACCATGTTGAATCGCTAATCCATTTGGGTGGATGGGTGGGAGGGGGTGAAGTGAGCGATAATTCATTTGGGTGGATGGGTGGGAGGAGGTGGAGTGTGCGCTAATCCATTGGGTGGACGGGAGAGAGGGGATGGAGTGAGCGATAATCCATTTGGGTGGACGAGAGAGAGGGGGTGGAGTGATCGATAATCCATTTGGGTGGACGGGAGAGAGTGGGTGGAGTGAGCGATAATCCATTTGGGTGGACGGGGGAAGGGGGTGAAGTGTGCGCTAATCCATTGGATAGGATGGAAGTGAGCGTTAATCCACTGGTAAGAAATAGGAAGAAGGGTTGGATAGGACAAATTATAAAGGTATCTATAGTTTTTTTTAAAGTTAATTGAGATAGGCCTAAAGTTTACAGTCCCTGATTTAACAATTTGATCGCGTAGTATAACAGTAAATAAACTTATGTAAGCTAATGTTAGCGTCAGTTTTCTCACTCGAAAGCGATGTCAGTGACGGGCGAGCTCAGGATTTGAACCCCGCACATACTGATCCGCTGTCGAGTATCTTACCGACATCGCCATTGACCCCAGCCGGTTTATGATTTATCAGAGATTATTTGATAGAAGTCCGTATTAACCGCAAGATTATAAACTTTTATCAAATCCCACACTAGAGTCCGTCTAATGCACAGTCCCTATACACCCAACGATCCACAGCTGTTTTGCAAGTGTTCAAATCGTCTTGCTACTGCTGACATCTCGTGAATGAAACAAAATAAATCGTAAGATCACGTGCACATATCATGCAATCACTCTAGTTGAATGATGACCTCTAAAGCC
>CAJHZI010000551.1:215000-492500 GCA_905160935.1 Enchytraeus crypticus | reverse complement strand
ATGTGAATTTGATTTACTACTTATACTGTAGCATAGATTAGTATCTCTTTGCACTTGTCTCTCTCCGCTTATCTCTTTCATAACATAATATAACATAACAACACTGAGTCAGAAAGCACAACTGCTTGTTTGTGACCCACACGAAATACGTATTCTTTCTACTTATCACTTTCCACTTATCTCATTCCATTTACCTTTTTCCACTTATCTCTTTTCACTTATCTCTTTCCACTTATCTCTTTCCAAATAAGATATATGAATAGTGAGAATGGACTACTGAAAAGTTTAGCGTGTTTATAAGTGACGCCTTACAACGATACTGCGGCACTGCCTTCACTCTTAATGCAATGCCAACAGATCGCTCAAATGTCTAATAGGCACAGTCAAGAGCAACAATTGTAGTCAATGCATGATACTTCTCTATCTCTATCTCTATCTTTATTTCCATCTCTATTTCTTTCTCTTTCTCTATCTATATCCTTCTCTATCTCTTTATCTCTCCCTCTCTCTCTCTCTCTCTCTCTCTCTCTCTCTCGCTCTCTCTCTCTATCTGCTTATCTCTTTATTTCTACATCTCTCGTTACATCTGGATCTCAATCCCTGTCCCTAACTCGATCTCTCTATCTCTATCTATCTCTCATACTTTCTCACCCCATCTCTCTTTCTCTCTCACTCCCTCTCTCCCTCATTATCTCTCAATCTAGAATCATCGCCCAAACCTCTACACGTAATTTTATCTGATAATCGCGACACAATATCATTATATGACGACGAAAACCTTTTATATTATATTGACTTTATATGATATATCAGGTCAGAGGGGCACCACTGTAACCATGGCAACTGTAACCATGGTAACTGTAACCGTGGTAGCTGTAACCAAGGTAGCTGTAACCAAGGTAGTTGCTGCCGTGACAACAGTGACGAGTGGGTCATGATCAAAAAGAAGAGAAAAGGGTGAGTTATTTGGTGAGCTATTGAGCGTGAGTTATTTGGTGAGCTATTGAGGGTGAGTTATTTGGTGAACTATTGAGGGTGAGTTATTTGGCGAGCTATTGAGGGTGAGTTATTTGGTGAGCTGTTGAGGGTGAGTTATTGGGGTGATTCATTAAGGGTAGGTTTCTTTTCTCTTCTCTCTTTTCCATCCAGTGTCCATGAGTTGCGACCAAGGTCTAAACCACCTTTTCTTTTATTCTGTATACTTTGGACTGATTTTCTTGATTTTGGGATTTGCACCGTTATTTGACCTTCTTTTTGCTCGCCGGCTTGATTTTGACTCAATAGTGCTCGATGTTGTCACTGATGACTGTAGCACTCTAATTGTTGTTGTTATTATTATGATATCAATTTCTTATTTGAATATAGGCTTAAAAAAGTAAACACGCATTATAGTGAAATGATAAACTATGTTGATATTCATCACTTTTAATACCACAAGTTTAAACCTTTAGGAAATTTAATTCACTTTCCGTTTAACCAGTCCAGTTTATGGCCGAGATTTTACTCTCAGATCAGCGCGGCTGGGATTCGAACCCACAAGAGTTAAATTTACTTCAGGATCTGTCATTTAAAATTTCATGACGTTACCCCTGCTCTGTTATGACCTTCTAATTCATTAATTGTAATATTTTAACAACTTAATATATGGAAGAACACTTAATATGCGCTATGTTGGCTTATATATTTTCAGAACTAAAGTAAGACAGGTGTGCGAGGGAGATTCGAGGTGAGTTATATAATTATATCTAGATAGCGATAAATAATACGTATACTGATAATGTCTAGCTAATGTAAATCAAAGCCAATAGCAATTTCTTTAAAACTTTAAATAGTTAACTAATAAATTCACAGTATATTTATTTGAAGCAACATACAAACCGCTGATGATATATTACTTCTGTCTCCAGTATCGACGGCAGGCCTAAAGCACATATTCCTCCATATTATCTGCTTTGTGATAAAGAAGTAATAGTAATAATGTTGATTTCTGACATTCATTGATTAACTAATAGTTAGCAGTAGACCCGGGTTCGGTGCCTAATTGAGTCCGTCGCTACCGTCATCCATGTTAGGAGAGAACATGACTCAGCAGATGAAGAGCTACTCTGAAGTTGTTTAGTGAAAAGTTGTATTGTAGATCAACAATCGCTTGTAATTAATTTGTAGCATTTCAAATACTTAATTAATTTAAATTAATAAGTACAATTAATTATTGTGTATTAGTACTATTAGTATTATTATTATTAATATACTTATTATTATTGTATTATTATTAGTAGTATTATTACTATTATTACTATTACTATTATTATTACTATTATTATTGTTATTATCATTATTATTACTATAACTATAACTATTACTATTATTACTATTAGACTATATGCTGTATATTTAATACTGTAGCGATGAAGACACGTGTCGACACAAAAACAGGTCAGCATTCTAGTAATAATAAAGATATTATATATATATATATATATATATATATATATATATATATATATATATATATATAGTAACTTCATAAGAGTCACAGGTCTCAGTGAAAACTTGCATTTTCTTCAAGTAAATCTCTGCTAGTCTTAATTTGACAATAGCCCTTCTTCTTTGTACTCTATGCTATTTTACAACAATGCATTTACTACACAGTAAAGTACAGTAACAGTACGGTGCAGTTCATGTAGAGTAAAGTGCAGTACAATAATGTACAGCACTTTACAGTACAGTAAAAATACAGTACAGTACAATTCATGTAGGCCTACAGCACAAGACAGTACAGTACAGTACAACGTAAAAGTCACAGTACATTACTGTACTAGTTTCTTCTAGTACATAAGTCTTCATGCAGTACATACAGCGTCACTGTATGATGTATCTGAGTTGACTATTGTACATGTAAGTTTTTGCAAGAATGCGACGAAATTGAGATTTTTGGTAGGGCTATTTCATTTGGAAATGTCATATTTAATATTTTATGCAGAATCATAATAATTACCACAGAATGACGTGCGGCATGTAGATCTCAGTTAGAGAAGTCAACAACTAGAAATCACCTGAGAGTATCTTTCTACTTTGGATTGTGGCGCATTTGAAAGACATTTTGTTATCTTGACAGTTTAACAGATATATTCAAGCAGTCTTATTTCACTTTAAGAATGTGATTTTGTTGTACTTTTTCGTTTGCATACTCTTATCTATGTCGAATTCTAGCTTGTCTCTCTCTCTCTCAGTGCACCACCTACTGGCAGGTCCTCTCAGTGCACTGCCTACTGGCAGGTCCATGATATATAATGCCTTCTCTCATCTCTATCTTCCGTCTTTCTCTTTCTAGCGTGTAGACCTCGGAATAAAATCATGCGTAGAATGTGAGTCTTAGACAAGCGAGCCTGCTGCAGAGAACTACAAAGGGAGATGTGAACACACAAGTCTAACCTGAAAATATAATTGTTACATTTTTTAATTTTTCAGACGCAGAGTGCAGTACGTATCACCGAGGTAAGCATAGCTCTGTGCGTATGAATGTCTCAGTAGCGCAGGGGTAATGTCATGAAGTTTTAAATGAGAGATTCTGAGGTGAATTGAACTCTCGTGGGTTCGAATCCCAGCCGCGCTGATCTGAGAGTAAAATCTCAGATGTATTCAATATAATATATGTAATATTAGATTTATTCACTGGACTGGTTATTCGCAAAATGGTCTAAGTTGCCTAACGGTTTAAGCGTTTGGTATTAAATATGATAGATATAAACATAGTTGATTATTTCACTATAATATGTGTTTAATTTAATTTTTTTATGTTCTAATGTAACATCCCGCATGTATCTGATCATCTCTCGGTCAATGTTGTTTTACATTCACTACTACATAGAGATGTCAAGTTCAATAGGTTCTATAATGATCCTAGGTCTATGTGACTAAACTGACTTCTCATGTTATACATCACGTAACTGCTGTATAGATTTAAGACGTCCCCGACATTCTCTTCAGATGATAACAACTGAATGTCTCGATAGCGCAATGGCTATATAGAGTTGCAGATAACGTCATAAGTTTTAAATGACAGATCCTGAGGTGAATTGAATTCTCGTGGGTTTGAATCCCAGCTGAGAGTAAAATCTTGGACATTCACTTGACTGGTTATACGGAAAATGGACTAAATTACCTAACGGTTTTAAAATGTGGTATTAAAAGTGATAGATATCAACATAGCTGATCATTTCAGTACAATGCTTGTCATTATTATTATATTTACTATCGAGTCCTCACTGCTCTGTGTTTTCTCTTCACAGTCTGAGCGCCTACGATCTCGCTGTTCCAGCTCAGCACATGATGGTAGGCACTGAGATGGCTTCTCCAGCCTACGTGATCGCTAAACCTACAGCAGTGCCCCTCGTGCCTACCAGCGGTGCCTACCAACCTGCCTACCTCATGACCCGTATGTAAGTGCCTACCAGCCTGCCTACCTCATGTGAGTGCCTACCAGCCTACCTACCCTATGTATCATCCTACCCGGTGCCTACCCAGCCTACCTACCAGCAGTGCCTACCTCATGACTCGTATTTAAGTGCCTACCAGCCTACCTACTTCATAACTCACATGTAAGTGCCTACCAGCCTGCCTACCTCATGTGAGTGCCTACCAGCCTACCTACCTCATGACCTGTACGTAGAGTCATGATGACGTCATAAATCAGACTTTACCTGAAGTATGACGTCATGGATTGCGTGAGATATGACGTTACAGCTCAGGCGTATACTCACTGTTGGTGACGTCAGAATCAGGAATTCTATTGACTACAATTCATCCAGCAGCGAAATGCGTAGAATAGCAGAAAAAAATTGTTAGCTAAGACTAAAATAGCAGCCAAGTCCGCGGCTTTCTCATTATTTCAGTAATAATTAAAAATCACAAAATATTTTCAAGAATAACATAAAACATATATCTAATTAATATGCAACATATAAATAAACGAAGATGAGCTATAGTATTCTATTTCCTTTCTTTATCAGTGTAAAGATCTATATTGAGTAAAAACACAATAGAAATAGATCTACTTGAATTAGCTTATTAGATTATTTCTTGACTACTATCGACTTGGTTTTTGATCCAATTCCTAGTGGCTGGAACCAGTGGCGATGTTGGTAAGATATTCGACCGCGGATCAGTAAGTGCGGAGTTCAAATCTTCGGCTCGCCCGTAACTGACATCGATTTCGAGTGAAGAAACTGACGTTAAACTTTTTTTAGTGTAATAGCCTAATTAGGCAGGACCTATGTACCTGCCAGTAGGCAGTGCACTAAGAGTGAGAGAGAAAGAGAGAGCCTAATTGTTACACATTTACACACGAGTTTAGCGGTTGTTAGTTCAGCAGCCCATCTGGACCGTTACTGATATTTCATAATTTATTTATTTATTTATTATTTAGATCACCAAAAAGGATCATTCAACCCTGTACAGTTCACAAGCATAATTTATTTATACACATGCACACCTTTATCCAACTGACAAAGTATATATATATATATATATATATATATATATATATATATATATATATATATATATATATATATATATATACAACCGTACATATGTTACTGATTACAACTGATGAAAGAAGATGAAACTTCAGTGATGGAGTTTCAACTGTCTTACTAACAGTAACTTACTGTTACCCAAATCTTTGTGACGGTAGCTCGAATGTGTCGAGTCGCCTTGAAAAGAAGCCTTGTGCTTCTGAACCTTGACGTTAAACACACTACAACCTACTGATTACAACCGTATATATATATATATATATATATATATATATATATATATATATATATATATATATATATATATATATATGCATGTATAAGTATACTGGCAAAGTAATATATAGATGTATCAATCGCTTCCGAGTGAAGAAACTGAAGTTAACATTAGCTTTTTAGTGTAATTAGTGTAATTTAGTCTGAATATCATGTATACAACCGTATGTATGATACTGAATTAAATAATTTTGAGTATAGAAGTTAAAAGAACTCAGAAAATCAGATTGAAATTGTCCCAGTTATTTAAAGACTAACGAGTTTTCGGTTGAAAGAATGAAACTAGAGTCGTGACAGCTGCCACAATTGTATCCATAACATTTCATACGTGGGCGACTCAAAGGCTTTTACCTTTAAAATAGACACCACATGGCGAATGTTTTCCGTGTTATGTCCGGGACACTGAAGAATAGAACAACGTTAACTGCACGTGCCGTAAGAAGCGACAAAGCAAAACAGAGGAAGGCAACGGGAAACCATTTCAGAAGCTATAATTTCCCAAGCTATAGGCTACATAGCTTGGGAAAATATATACGGTATGGGTAAGGCCCTTTGTAGATCATTAAAATTTCTAAACATTATTAACTCACTGAAAAGCACTAATTCAACTGGCCCTGATAGTATAAGTAGCAAAATCTTGAAAATTGCCTCTGAAATAATTGCTCATCCAATTTGTCATATAATTAATAAATCCTTTGAATTTGGTGTATTTCCAATGGCTTTTAAATTATCTAAAGTTATTCCCATTTTTAAAAAGGTAAGCACGATTGTATTGACAATTATAGGCCTATATCCCTTTTAAATACAACTAGTAAAATTTTTGAAAAAATACTTTATAAACGAGCCATGGTATATCTCAATAAATATCATATACTCTATAAAAATCAATTTGGTTTTCGTCATGGCCACTCAACCACTGATGCATTGTTCAGTAGCTGCAATATGATTAGGATGGCAAAAGGCAACAAAAACCACATACTAGGCATGTTTCTCGATCCTTCAAAAGCATTTGATACGGTTGATCATGGGATCCTTCTTCTTAAATTATATCACTATGGATTCAGGGGTAATGTGTTTAACCTTCTTACTTCATATTTATCTGGTAGATCCCAATTTACCTGTATTGGAAAACTATTTCTTCTGCCTTATCAATTACTACAGGTGTCCCTCAAGGCTCTATTCTTGGGCCGCTCCTCTTCTTAATTTATATTAACGATATCCAATACGCTTGCAATAATGTTAATTTGAAGTTATTTGCGGATGACACTAACATATTTGTTAGTGAAAGTAATTTAATGGATTTATTTAATTCAAGTAATTATATCTGTGATAAGTTATTCCATTGGTTTAAATGCAATCGTTTAACAATTAATATCTCTAAATCTGCGTACATCATTGTTTCCCTAGTGCTGCTGATAATCAATTCATTGACGATCATAATCTTAAGATTAATTTGAATAATGTCGAGCTCAGCAAAGTTAACTCAATCAAATTCCTAGGAATATGGATTGATGATAATCTAAATTTCAAGCAACATATTATATATTTATCTAAAAAAATCAATAATCTAAACTCTATGCTATATGCTCGAAAACAATTTCTACCTGCTTACTGTCGTGAAATGATTTTTCATACTCTTATATACTCATATGTTACGTATGGAGTTGAAGTTTACGGTAATACAACTGAGTCTGCTCTTCATCCATTACATGTTTCTATTAATAAAGTCTTAAGGAATCTACAAAATCATAATCGTTTCTACAATGTTAAGTAACTTTATATGAATTATGATATCCTTCCAATTGCCCTTTTACATAAATTCTCAATTGCTAAACTTATATATAAGCATTTACACTTTCCTAACAATTTGTCTACTGCTATTAGTGATCTTTTTATTCATAGTAAAACCTCGCACAACTACATAACCAGATTATCATTAACTGACCATCTATACTTACAATCTAGCCGTGCATTCTTCTCTTCGACGCTATTCAACAGCTACAAAATTTGGAATAGTCTACCAGATCATATCAGATCCATCCAAAACCGTAATAGATTCCAAAACCTTCTTAAAAATCATCTACATGCTAGTTGGTCATCATAATTATTCATGTTTCTTGAGTGTCGATTTGTTATTTAATCTGCCATATTCTTACTAACTTAATTTTTAGTCTGGATCGATATGATAGTCTAATTATGCTATACTTATAAAGTCTAATAACTTAAATTTAACTTATTAACTTAAATAATTTAATAACACGTAAATTTACGTGTTTATATGTTTTATCGGTGGCCAGCAAGATAGGGGCACGCCCTCACTGGTGGCTGATATGCTAGTAGCTATTTGATTGCTATGTCTTGAGCACATCTGCACACCTGTGTTTATTTTAAATGCACTTTTTATAGTTTTGTGTTATTATGATCTACACTATGTTGAATCTGTGTTTGTAATCTGTAATTGTCAATGGATTGGTGTTGATGCTGAAATAAACACATATCTCTCTCTTTGTAGATGGATTAACTTATTGATGTAGGCCAATATGTATATCTGAAGCGTTAAGGTGAAAGCAGAGTCTGGGTATGAATATGTACCTAGGACCTGCCACATGGTAGAACGCTAGAGAGAGGTAGCAAAATTACTATATATTATCAAAAGAGACCAATATTTTATGCCGCACACTGTACAGTATGTTTCAATAGTACTGCAAGGCGATTCTACAGCGTAAACTATAACACCACGTTAATATTTCATGATTTTTATCTACAGAAATATTAAGAAAGAGAATAATAAAAATACATCTTTAGTCAACGGGCAATATTACATGCATTTACTCTTGAAAGATGTACATAAAATAATAATTAAAATATAATTATACTAAACAAGTCATTTAGACATGATCATAGATTCTAAAATTGTTCCAGTCCACACAAGAGTTGAGCTCAAGTAAACACCTTTAAATCAATACCAATAGTTTAGTCAAATACCGCAGCCTGTGCCTGTCTAACACTTCGTCGACTAAAATTCCCTGCTTTCAACCTGACACCGGACTGATCAAACTAGGCCTACTAATAATAATAATAAATAATAATAGAGGTTTAACGTCCGTTTCCTCATCCAGGGATGATGTCAGTGACGTCCCCAACAGCACACATCACTACAGGTCAATTCACCCAGACCAATCTGCGAAAGAAATATGCTGAGGAGAAGTAAGGTCCTAAACGAAAGCCAGTCCGGTGATCAAAATATGGTCAGGGTAGATTGAATATGTCTATGGTGGGAAAAGGTAAGTTTTAACCTTGCTAGAGAATGTTGAAAGAGAAAAGCAAGAGCGAAGATTAGCAGGTAAAGAGTTAATTCAATCCCTTCACTAATTAATTAATTTTATAACTAATTAATTAATTTAATTAATTTAGTCTCAAATAGGTGATAGACTGATGATATGATGTAGGACAGAGAGGATGGAGAAAGTCTATTCGTCTCCCGACCCTAATTAAACTGGGATTCAAGGGAAGATGATGATGATGAATTAATTTAATTAATTTGCTAATCTTGCAGTATAGAGATTTCAATTAGTTGATATAGTTAAATAACAATGGTCTTTCTCTAGCTAGCTACAATAAATCTGTCAATTTTTTTTCTAGAAAGATGCTTTTGTACAATATTTTAATGTGGCTGAGCGAACATTAGTCAGAAATGTTTCTTTCTAAATTACACCGAGACAAGCATTGCCATGGGAGAGTCAGAGTTCTATACATATCGTCCAATCAGAGGCCCAAAAACAAAATCTGAATATTCAATAGCACGACGTGATTGGACAATACATTAGACATCTATAGAAAACAGGGGCGCTAAATTAATAACCGCAATTACTGGATAAACCTAGAACATATTTATTGCATCAAACTGCTTGTCATGTGATAGGAAAATAAGCGAAAATTGGCAATAACATTGCTTGAGGAGAAAATGGGCTGAAAAATTATGGTTCAAATAATTAATTAACGTTCAAATAAATAATTAACACTACAGAGAGACATAAGAGCATAACATCGTAATATTTAATCAACAATTAACACATGATTTAATCAACAACTCAGGTCATGTTTAGCTTAGCGCCAAGGTCACAGCCGATCACAGCGCAGAGAGGCGATCAACCTGCCCTGCTAGACGTGATGAAATAGCTCCGCGTAATGTCGACAATTCATTAAAATGAATTAGTGTCTATATGTATAATTAGTTATATGTATAATTAGTTATAATACAGTTAGTATCTATATTGCACTGAAGAACTTCTGATGGAAGAGTCTCCTTTATCTACAAACCACACAATCCCCCCCGTGTGTTATTCTAAGCACTCCTTTTTAAACTTAGCTTTACAGCTTTATATAGCCTTTTATACAGTAATATTTTTATTAATATAATAATCAAATATAAATGTTATCTTCCGGCAAACAATTATATTCAAATATTGAACTCAGTAACATCTGTCTCTTAGTGCACTGCCTCAGTAATGAACTCAGTAATATAATACAGTAGTATATTACAGTATATCTTACAGTAATACATTAAAGTATATATTACAGCAATATACTACAGTAGTATATTGCAGTCAATAAATTTGTTTCGTTCAGATGCACCGAAGCGCCACCTTGTATTCGGCTTTCAATTAAATGTATACGGAAATATCAGCTTATCACCTCCTCACGACACAGTGTCTATAAACTCAGCTTCCTATATACGAGTGTGCCCATACGAAAAATAATAGTAATAACATGCATTGTAATGAAATGATCAACTATGTTGATATCTATCACTTTTAATATCACATGTTTAAACCGTTAGGCAATTTAGTCCATATTCCTTGTAGCCAGTCCAGTGAATGTCCGAGATTTTACTCTCGGAGCAGCGCAGCTGGGATTCGAACTCACGAGGGTTCAATTCATCTCAGGATCTGACATTTAAAACTTTATGACGTTACCTACAACTCTAACCATTGCGCTACTGAGACATTTAAAAACAGTTAACTGAAACAAGAGCCTATGAGCTAGACATTATAAAACATCTATAAACCTAAGAACTGATACTCTACAGCCATCAACTTGTTGTGATTGTACAATAGACGTCACCGTGATACTGGAATGATTTAACAGTGGCTCTGCCATCTGCCACGTGTGAACACATCCGTAAAAAATTATAATACTACGCCAATCTAGTATGTGATCAACAATCCATAGTTCGTGATAAACAATCCATAGACCGTGATAAACAATCCATAGACCGTGATAAACAATCCATAGTTCGTGATAAACAATCCATAGACCGTGATAAACAATCCATAGACCGTGATAAACAATCCATAGTCCATGAAAAACAACAAACCTATCTTCACAATTAGATACGTTTGATCTGCGAATTAACACGTCAATAAGTCAATCAATTACCATTGTCATTGAAAGGCTAATATCAATCAATCAATCAGTCAATCAATCAATCAATCAATCAATCAATGACTCTTGTCACTGAGAGGCTAATCAATCAATCAATCAATCAGTCCATAATTTAACTAATCTAACTAGTCAAGCAATAAAATGAATCCAGTCAATTGCAGAAAATATCCAAAAATATTTATAATAATACACGAAAAATCGCGCAATCAATTAATCAATCGATCAATCACCCTGTCAATCATACAATCAATTAATCAATCGATTGGTGAATCAATCAATCAATAATTCAATCTTTCAATCTATCTAATTAACCAATGCAAATTTGGCGTTCATAATAAAATAAAGTCATAACGTTTCAATAACAAAAGTTAATGTAATAACTTGAATTATGAAAGAATGAATTAGTTAATAACATGAATTATGTAAATTACTCAATCAGACGTTGTAATATGTAGCAATGATTATAACGTGACCGAGGAAACACACATAAAATTAATTTAAACACATTGTTTGCCGCAGCGCATTGTTTATCCTCCGCTTTCTTATGATTTTACCCACATGTGACGTTGAGAACATACTGGCTATCTAAAACTACAGCAAATAAATATAATCAGACGTGACAGTCAGAAAATATTTTTAGACACCGTCATCTCCCTATAACCGTCTTCGAGGGGATATGAAGTAACGGTTAGAGTGTTCGCCTCGGATTCAAGTGGCCTGGATTCAAAGCCCAGATAAGTTAAGTTATGATAAATATCATAACTTAACTTATCAGATTATGTCAGGGTTAAGCCAGCTGCTGAATGCAAAAATTAAATGAATGCAAAAATTAAAATATGGAGGCTGCATGAATTCTACACACGTGTTAAATGTGGATGCAATGGAGAGTTGTGGTTCCTAGAGATACATAGATAGATAGAGAGAGAGAGACAGAGAGAGAGAGAGAGATAGAGAGAGAGAGAGAAAGATAGAGAGAGAGAGAGAGAGAGAGAGATATAGATAGAGAGGCAGATAAAGATATAGAGAGAGAGTGTGTAAGAGAGAGAGAGAGGCAGATAAAGATATATATATATAGAGATATAGAGACAGAGAGATAGAGAGAGAGAGTGAGAAAGAGAGAGAGACAGAGATAAAGAGAGAGAGATAGAGAGCAGCAGCACGACTAGACATACAGCAAGAGATACAGAAGAGATACAGAGTAGTACAGGCAAACAGGTAAATAAACTTCAACTACAAAAGTAAACGGTACGATATAAGAAAGTACATCAGAAATATATTAGATATATAGAGAGAGGAGCACAGAGATGGAGTCCACCTCTATACTGAAACCACGAGGTTACAGGCTTGTCTTACGACTGTCACTGCAGATCAAGCCCTCAATCGTAAGAACCATGATCAGTGCATACGTCTAGACCTATGTCAACAATATCTAATACAACGAATGAGGCTGCACCGCAGTTAAGCGCATGAATCGTTATTTACTAATGACGATGAAAGTGCTTAATATCATCCTGGATAAGTATTGCACGGCATAAGAGAACACATAGAAATGTCTAAAAGTACACAAGTACAAGTGAAATATAAGTACACAAGTACAAGTGAAATATAAGTACACAAGTATAAATGAAATATAAGTACACAAGTACAAGTGAAATATAAGTACACAAGTATAAATGAAATATAAGTTTAAGTACACAAGTACAAGTGAACTATAAGTACACAAGTACAAGTTAAACATAAGTACACAAGTACAAGTGAAATGTCTAAAAGTGTACAGTACATAGGCCTATTTCCTCCTTCCTCTCCAGAATTATTATTATTCCAGTGCATCTAGCACGCACTTAAGAATAATCTTCCAACACTAAAGCGCTCCTCGCAATTATTTTAGTTAACGAGCACAAAACATCAATGTGCTAAAGCTCGCACGCTCATACAGTAACCAACAAAACTGTTGAGTAACATGTGAGATTAAAGACATTATCAAAACAGATCACTAAAGATTTGATTACTACAGTTTAGTATGGTACTCTTTTACGTACAACGGGTTCAAATGATGCGCATTTTAAAGCATCATTTCATTGCATTTCATGTCATAATTGTTATAAACGTTCAGCTTGTAACATTGTGCCTCTGTCATGATGATGCGTTAGCCATCTAATACTGCTACAGACCACACAATTGACCAATCCAGCACTCCAAAATAAATATATCTGATTATAAAATACGAACAGCATATGCCTATATAATATCAAAACATATCGTGACATGCAGAAATTGAACAACTGTACTTAAAATTACACTAAAGATGATCTACATGTCATAACAAATCTACAGTGTGCACTCACTAACACATATCCTAACATATACAGGGTGTGCACAAACACAATGACACCACGACACGTTCATGACAACGGTCTATAATCACAATATAATACGCAGGTAAACACTCGACGCCGCACTGACGGCAGATTAATGGGGTATCTCATCGCACGGCAATAGTGGCGGTGTCCGTGTATTCGCTGAGAGGAAGAGCAAAGAACTCTTCCAGTTTCCATCTCAACGTCTCAAAGGTTGGTCGCTCCACCTCATCTTTAGCCCAGCACTCTAGCATAATGTCGTAGAGAGCCTGGGGACAGTTAGGTGGACAGGGCATTCTATAGCCGTGTTCTACCTGATGTAGTACCTCTGCATTCGTCATACCTGCATCAATCAGTCAATCAATCAGTTAGGTGGACAGGACATTCTGTAGCCGTGTTCAACCTGATGCAGAACTTTTGCATTCGTCATACCTGCATCAACCAATCCAACAATCAATCAGTTCGTAAATCCATCAACCTATATGGCAATCAATAAGTCTATCAATCAATGAAAAAATCAATCAATCAGTCACTCAGTGCAGAATTAGGTCCATATCAGTAATTCCTTAATGCACATATAAATTTAATAAACTAAGTTACGGTCACTATAACAATGAAATAAACTTGGTATATACACTGACTCACACGAGAGGAAGACCGAACTAACCAGGATAAGGGAGACGACCAAAGGTAACAATCTCAGTGAGAAGAATGCCGAAGGACCAGACGTCGGACTTGATGGTGAATCTGTTGTAGTTAGCTGCCTCAGGGGCCGTCCACTTGATAGGAAACCTTGCTCCTATCCTTGCTTCATACTCATCATCCTGCAAACAATACACAATAAACCTTGCTCCTATCTTTGCTTCATACTCATCATCCTGCAAACAATACACAATAAACCTTGCTCCTATCTTTGCTTCATACTCATCATCCTGCAAACAATACACAATAAACCTTGCTCCTATCTTTGCTTCATACTCATCATCCTGCAAACAATACACAATAAACCTTGCTCCTATCTTTGCTTCATACTCATCATCCTACAAGTAGCACACTATCCATTTATATAATTTAATATAATTTACTATAATTTCATATAATATAATTCAATAATTGAAAACGATTAGTCAACAATGAAACTGATGCAGTATGTATCATAATTGATGCAGTATGATGATAAAATATGATAAACTGATCAGTATGATGATAAAATATGATAAATCAGTATGATGATAAAATATGATAAACTGATGCAGTATGTATCATTGAAACAGTATGTATCATAATATTAAAAATTAATAGCTAAAAATAATATTACAGGTAGAAAGAATCCTACAAAACTTTCATAATAGTAAGAGTTTGATGATGAAAATTGTCGACATTTAGTAAGCCGACACGCTACAATAAGAGAACTTGTAGTGATTCTATATAGCTCAGATATATTGGCAGCAGCAATATTCTCTTTTTAAATTCCTGTTGCTATTATTTCAAACTTTATAAACTGTAATTTTATTTACTTGCATTGCATGTTTATTCCAGTTTCCTAGTTATTTTTCAATTATGTATGATTGAGGCGTGGTCAACTAGATAGATTACTTGTGACCTCTTGACGGCCTTGTTTGTGTATGTCCCTTATATTATGAGTGTATCAATATAAACATAGCTCTCTCTCTCTCTCTCTCTCTCTCTCTCAAATTAGAGGATATTTAATACTGCGCTACCTTTATGACGCGAGCCAGTCCGAAGTCAGCAATCTTGACGTTGCAGTTGTCGCCCACGAGAATGTTGCGTGCAGCCAGATCTCTGTGGATGTAGTTCTGTGACTCCAGGTACGCCATGCCAGTAGCTATTTGACCTCCAATGTCTATCAAACTCTGTAGCTTTAAATTCCTTCCTCTACCTATAACCAATCAATCAATTAATCAATCAATCAATCCATCAATCAATCAATCAATCATACCAGTAGTTATCAGATATCCTATGTCTATCAGACTCTATAGCTTAAGTTTCTTTCTCTACCTAAAACCAATTAACCAATCAATCAATCATTCAATGAACTAATCAATCAAATAGTCAATAAGCCAGTAGTAATGTATAAGCAATGAGAAACCTTGTAGGAACTCAAGTAGACTGCCGTGCCTCATAAGCTCAGTAACGATGTATATGGGTTCATCCTGCGTGCAGACAGCGTAGAGCTGTATCAGCTTGGGGTGTCGCAGCTTCTTCATGATCTGAGCCTCAGCAAGAAAATCCTTAGGATCCATAGTACCTGTGACATCAGCAACATTGCAGGGATAAAAGCTGGTAAAACTAATGTTAACGTCAGTTTCCTCACTCGGAAGCGATGTCAGTAACGAGCGAGCCCAGGATTTGAACCCCGCACATACTGATCCGCGGTTATGATTTTTGTTTATATGGGTCATTAATGTTGATGGCAATCTTACCGACATTGCCATCAACAATAATGACCCATGAAAACAAAAATCATAACCCGCACGTATCTCAATAACGCATAGATATTAGTCAATTCTTAATATCTCATAGTGTCGTTAATATCTAAGTTATACATCATATACGACTATGTATCTAGACATGAATAGCATCAAGTATCAAACGTAGATAAGGTTACCAGGTTTAAGATGAACAAAAGCTAGGTTATCATATTTAGATACAGGAAACGGATGTTAAACCTTTATTATTATTATTATTATTTGAGATAAACATAGACTAGATTACCAGGCTTAAGATGAACATAAACTAGGTTAACAGGTTAAGATAAACACAGACCAGGTTACCAGGTTTAAGATGAACATAAACTAGGTTACCAGGTTTAAGATGAACATAAACTAGGTTACCAGGTTTAAGATAAACACAGACCAGGTTACCAGGTTTACGATGAACATAAACTAGATTACCAGGTTTAAGATGAACATAAACTAGGTTATCATATTTAGATACAGGAAACGGATGTTAAACCTTTATTATTATTATTATTATTTAAGATAAACATAGACTAGATTTCCAGGTTTAAGATAAACATAGACATGATTACCAGGTTTAAGATAAACAAAGACCAAGTTACCAGGTTTAAGATAAACATTGACTAGGTTACCAGGTTTAAGATAAACATAGACATGGTTACCAGGTTTAAGATAAACATACACTTGGTTACCAGGTTTAAGAAAAATATAGACTGGATTACCTTGCATAAGCTAAACATAAGGCAACATTTACTAAAAACCATGGAAAGGAATGGAGGAAATACTGAAAACTACAAAAACAGAAACCAAGAAAGGAAACTATGTAGCACATGAGGTATGTCATGTGTGTAACTAAAGGAACATTTTAAAAACACAGACTAAGTTAATGAACTAGGTTACCAGGTTTAAGAAAAAAACGCTGGTAAAGCTAACGTTAACATCAATTTCCTCACTCGAAAGCGATGTCAGCGACGGGCGATCCCAGGATTAACACAGACTAGGTTACGAGGTTTCAGATAAACATAGACAAGGCTACCAGGTTTAAGATAAACATAGACAAGCTTACCAGGTTTAAGATAAACACAGACAAGGTTATCAGGTTTAAGATAAACATTTACTAGGTTACCATCTTAAGATAAACATAGACTAGGTTACCGGGTTCAAGATAAACATAGACTAGATTACCAGGTTAAAGATAAACATAGACAAGGTTAACAGGTTTAAGATAAACACTTACTAGGTTACCCAATTTAAGATATAGACCAGGTTACCTGGTTTAAGATAAACACAGACCAGGTTACCAGGTTTAAGATAAACACAGACAATGTTACCAGGTTTAAGGGTTTTGATGGCGACGGGTGTGGTGTTGTTCCACACACCCTCATAAACCTCTCCAAACTGCCCGTGACCTATCTTCCTCACTAGCCTCAGCGAAGCCTTGCTGATCTCCCATTGGTCGCTGGTGTTGTATGACAGACCCATCGTCTCCGGCTTCTCTATCTGATCAACCAACGAAAGAATCAATCAATCAGTCAATCAATCTAATTTCATAGTTTTAAACTTATCAGTTTAACTCAGTTTTAATTAATCAAACAGAAATAGGAATTTAACAAACGATGCAGAAGGTTAACAGTTACAACCCATGAACCTCCTGAAAGTCTGTGTAATACAGAGAAACAGAGAGACGAAGACACACAGATAGAGAGAGAGATATGTGGAGAGCGAGAGAGTGTCAATAAATGTTGTAAACACATTCCTTTTATTGATTTAAAATTCACCTTAGCAAATAAAGCAACCTATAAAAATTAAGACAATAAAACATACCCTACATACAAAATTAATATCCCTATTGTACTGAAGTTAAATAATATTTAAAATATACAGCGTGAAGACAACAGAGACCTAAACCACAGAAAACTGAACAGTTAGAAATGATGTGTAAATTAAGATGAACCCAACTGAAAGAAGACAATGGCTAATCACCTGAGAGCAAGGTTCTCTGCGGTTAGAGAGAAAGAAGAGAATGGCAAATCACCTGAGAGCAGGGTTCTCTGAGATTAAACAGAAAGAAGACAATGGCTAATCACCTTAGAGCATGGATCTCTGCGGTTAGAGAGAAAGAAGAGAATGGCAAATCACCTGAGAGCAGGGTTCTCTGAGATTAGAGAGAAAGAAGACAATGGCTAATCACCTGAGAGCAGGGTTAGAGAGAAAGAAGACAATGGCTAATCACCTGAAAGCAGGATTAGAGTGAAATAAAAGAACAGCTAAGCACCTGAGAGCAGGATTAGAGAGAAAGAAGACAATGGCTAATCACCTGAGAGCAGGGATCTCTGAGATTAGTGCAGAGACCGTCAGCATCACGAGTGTAGTGCTCAACGAGACTCGATAGAGTGAGAAAAGTGACGCGTCTAGCGATGAAATAACCTCCCTCGTCCAGCTGCCTTATACGATAGTGCTTCACTGTGTCGCCATCTCTTACTAGGGTATCCATCAATCAATCAGTCAATCAATCAATCAATCAGTACATCAATTAATCATAAAATAAAATAAAATAACCTCCTATTAACAGCAATCAACCATGGCAGAGCAGTTTTGCCTAGATACACACAGCAAAGTGAAATATTTCGCATATAATTATACTAATTCAGCAAACATAATTAATTTCCTACATATTAACATATACGCAATGAAGTTCTACAAAATTAAATATTCTAAACACACATACTTGAAAATAATAATAATAAAGGTTTAACGTCCGTTTCCTCATCCAAAGATGGTGGCAGGGACGTCGCCACAGCACACATCACTGCAGATATCGCTACAGAAAATGCTCATTATCTACTCGATAATATGACTTTTCACAGGATGTGAGGCGTTCTCATGTACGATCTCTCCAATCATGATAAATATGAACGATGCACAGAACTTACTCGAGAGAGAGTAGTCGTTTCGTCGACTCTCACTGTCTCTGACTAGAAAAGCTCCGTTATCATTGTCCGGCTGCATCAGTCGTTTCTCTGCCTCGATTCTCTTCAGCTTGCCAAAATACCATCTGAACAAACATATAATGCCATCTGAACAAATACTACCTTTACAAACTTATAATACCATCTGAACAAATACTATCTGAACAAACATATAATACCATCTGAGCAAATACCATCTGAACAAATATATAATACCATCTGAACAAATACCATCTGAACAAATATATAATACCATCTGAACAAATACCATCTGAACAAACATACTGTCAGAATGTCATGGTCCGGGTTTGTGGGGTGTGTGTTATGCATGCGAGTCATTATCAACCAAACTGGTCGCTGATATTATGAATGAACTTGGATTCTGAACGACAACATTGTGTGATAATTACACGTCGTTGTTTCGTGAATTGATAAGAATTGATTGATACTTTGTATTTGCTTTACCTGATTGGTGGAGGGTTTCCCGCCTGGTGGGGTCCTCCTGGTGTTAAGTGAATTTAGCTTCACTCTTTGATAGACTGACAGCTGTGACGGTTCTATGTTTGCGTTATACAATTTAGATGAATTTATTATCTTTGTTAATTTAAAGGTATTGTAGATTTAATATGTTTTATTAAGTACTGTGACAAATTTAGAAACCAGATATTGTGATATATTCGCATATTTTATATTGACACCTGAACCGTTCAGTTTATTCAGGGAGGCTTCGCTGTTGGAACTATGCCAGGTATATTTGATAATTGAACGTAGTATTAATATTGTGTGCATCCAAAAAATGTTTTAAAGTTACTAAGTAAAGACCGTGAGTTGAGATAAGCTCTGTGCTAAGAAACAGTTTGTATAAGGTCTTGTTATATATCCCTAAGTCCACTGTTAGTTAACCTGGTGGTTGTCACCCTGTTTAGCCCCTGGGTCAAGAGGTAGTGCCCTCTGCCTTAGGAAGTGGTTTAGGAAGAGTTTAGTGTTCATGAGAGAGCAAAGGCATTTTGCGGTTATAGAATTGCTGCAAGTTTGCTAGAGTTTTGATGTAATTAAAATTAAGGCATCAACCGTTCAGAGCAAGGCATTTTGTTTAAAGTAGCTCTATAAGAGGAGAAGTAGCGCCTAGTAGTGTGGTTTTGTAGAAAAGATTATTTATAAGAGACTGTTTGATAAAAGGGTAAGTTTACACCTAACCCAAAATCCCTGGATACATATAATATTATACCTGGTGTAGGTACAGAGGGAAGTTTGAGGTTATAGATATCCTATTTAATATTTCATACATGTTTCAGTAACCTATACTTAAAATGTGTGATTATTAATAGATATCTGTATGTTAATATTTTGACATCTATTGATAGGAGAGTATTATAAGTGTGAACCCAGTTATAAGTGAATATTTTAGATAAGTTGTAACCGCAAGTAAACTAAGACCTTTGTGAACTGAATACGAGAACATTTCCACTATTATTTTCTTTTAATACTTAAATATTATTTTTTTAACTATTATTATTTATTATTATTTAATAAATTATTACTTCTATTAGTTTTATTAAATATATCTATTAATTCATAGTTATACTTTAGATACTTATTTTCTGGTTCTGTAATTTATATGGTTGCATTACCATTCATTGTTTTAACTATTTACACTTGTTTTATTACTTATGTTGTTCTAATGTATTATTAATAGTTTCTAGTAAAACTTGACAAATTATTTATATTGAAGTTAGTTATCAATTACTCAGTGATAGTTAAAGTCCCTGACATTCTTCTTAATCAAATAAATTCTGAACCGTGGTCTACTCAGAATAAAGTAGAAATACGAATTCAGAGTGTTTTATGTCACAGCTACAACAAGGCCTATCCATTTCGAGACATTATTATTACTCCCCGTACCGTGACACATATAATACCATCTGAACAAACATATAATACCATCTGAACAAACATATAATACCATCTGAACAAACATATAATACCATCTGAACAAACATATAATACCATCTGAACAAACATATAATACCATCTGAACAAACATATAATACCATCTGAACAAATACCATCTGAACAAATGTATATAACACCATCTGAAGAAACATAAAATAGCATCTGAAAAACAAGAAGAAAGTTATATCATCTGAACAACTAAAAGCAAAGTAATACTGCAAATACGCAAAAAGAACAAGATGATACTATCTCGAACTGTGTCAAACAAGATGTACTTAAGTTTAATACGGCTCATCAGTTTGCATAGTACCATCCAGTACCATCTTAGAAAACTAACTCAACTCCTTAGCGGCACGCATAGGAGCTATGATAGTAATTAGGTTTTTATCTAGCCTTCAAACGTATCAAGCCATACTTGAAAATGTTAGTAAAACTTAAATATAGTAGCGCAACATAATAGTGCTGATTTGATTTTATATCCTACCAATTCATCATATATATTTATCATTTGAAAGGAAAACTTACGGCTCTGACTCAAGACTCTTCACTTTAGCCACATAGTTTGACGGAATATAGCCTTCTGTTTTATCAGTATCAGGGTGCGTAGTCTTGCTACGAGCAAACCACCAATCACCCTGCGAATTGTTCAATATTTCCAGAATGTCTCCCTTCTTGAAGCTCAAATCTTCGTTCGTTCTAGCGTCATAGTCGTACAGCGCCACAAACAGAGATTGCGAATTTCCCATTCCGCCGGTATTTTGGGTTGCGTCCAGTCTGGGGGTCATGAAAGCACCCACGGCAGGTCCCGGATGGGATTGTGGCGCAGAGGGATTGTGCAGAGGAGAGCCATCCTTGCTCCCTGTGTAGGACGGTCTAGCCTGAGACGCCCCCTGGCCCCCTGTGCCTCTGCTACCTATTGGGCCGCAATTCCTTTCAGAGGGATGCTCCTTGCCCGCACAATTACCCATTGCTGGAGTACTTCTTCAGTTCTCAATATCAGTACCGTCAGAATATTTTACTTCGTTTACTTAATTACTAATTATTACAAATAAAAATCGGAGCGGATATTAAATATTTCTAGTCTAAACTGAATCACGGTTTTAATTCAATTTGATAAATTATTAAACCATCACTGATTATAAATAAATATACATTAAAATTTAATTTTGCATTTTTTAATATTTATTACATAAATATCCATTGTTTGTTTACAATAAACACTGCAGTGCTACCCTGTACAAAAATTCTGCAGTCTTCAAAGAATTTTCATTAATCCCTTAACTTCATAGCAGTCATGAAGACACATCTGCCTCAAAGATATGACTGTACCATATAATAATAACGGTAACAACAATTAGAGTGCTACAGCCATCAATGACAACATCAAGAACTATTGAGAAAAAATCAAGCCGGCTAGCGAAGAGAAGAGAATACATTTCTTTAATAGTTACATTTCTTTAATTTACTTATTTAATTTTTAATAATTTAGAGATGTTTTTAAAAATTTATTTGAGTTTTTACTTGCCAGTGTCTGACCATTTCCTAATTTGAAAATATTCAGTTGTATGGCTACCAACGGTTTTATTGTAATTGATAGAATTGATAGAATTACGGTTTTACTGTAATTGATAGAATGTAATAGAATTTTTTGTATTTCAGACTCAAGTAGACTCTGCTCTAGCTACTAATTATGATATTGCTGGACAGAGCTAAGGCTCTTTTATGGTAGCCTCTTTTGTATTAATATTTGTTAATCTAACTACATGCACATTCCTAATGTTTGTATAATCGGTGCTGGGATGAATAAAAAAAACCATACTAAACTTGAAACTTAAAAAATAGAGAGGTTGGGGTAGGGTCTAAGTCACATTATTAGGCTGGAGAGTCTAAAACTACTTTAGTAATCTCTTCAATAGTCTTATTCTTCTTCTTCTGTGCACTGCCAAGTGGCAGGTCCAAGGTACATATTCATACTCAAAGTCTGTTTTCTCGCTCCTTAAGAGCACTCCTTAGTTTAACAAGTTAATCCCTTCACAAAGTCTATGCCTTATCCATGCCTTATAGCTTGGAAAAAGTATGGTTTCTGAGATGGTTTCCCATTGCGTTCCTCAGTTAGATGGATTATATACCATTTAATCCTAGGGGATTAAATGGTAGTGTATGCAAAATTATAAATTAGATGCCTGACATTCAATTAATTGTAGTCAATTATCAGATATTGTTAGGTCCTTGAGAATTTCACGAAATCCTTATTTAAAGATTGCTGTGCTCAATAGCAGTTAGGACAAGCAGTTCTAACTTCTACAACTTTCATTCTGCTCAGTAATGAGCGCATCGTCGACTTGGGCAAAGAGTGCAAAACACAGGCAAAGGTTATTTTTATGACACTATAGTTTTGTTATAAAGAACGACCAGCGTATATACATGTAAGATTTTATACATTTAATACGAAATTACGTACAGCCTATACTGCGAGTATGACACTCCAGGACTCTATATATTAGACCATAGGTATTACGGGTAGGTTGTAAGGACAACTAAACAGCAACTGAAGAAGGCAAAGGTAAATTAACATTCATATTTAAGGAGGCATAGTTCTCTATTTGAAGGCTGCGCAGTATGTGCAATGTTAGGCAAATAATGGCGTTGTAACCAGATAAAACTAAAACAGTTTGTTGATGGTAGATCTCATAGAGTGCAATAGTCGAGTCTAAATGGAAAATATGTGCCATGTACCCGTGCTATGTGATACAGCACTAGAAAGAGAGAAGACCCTTGTATAGGCTGCTCGAATATTATAACGATGGTCTAACGTCAAAGTCACACTAACATAATTGAGTTATATAACGTGCAAAAATAACAATACAATCGTACAAATATACATCGTAGTGTATAATATATATAAAATGCAAGATAACAATACTATAGGATATTATGAATTATGCAGTAAATACCAGTATGCATCAACAATTGTACAATCTGAACAAGTGTCGGCCTATAGGAGGCCCTATATATACTGCCTATTATAGACCTCCTATTATAGGCCTCCTATTATAGGCCTCCTATTATAGGCCTACTATTATAGGCCTCCTATGATAGGCCTCATATTATAGGTCTCCTATTATAAGTCTCCTATTATAAACCTCCTATTATAGGCCTCCTATTATGGGCCTCCTATTATAGGCCTCTTATTATAGGCCTCCTTTTATAGGCCTCCTATTATAGGCTTCCTTTTATAGGCCTTCTATTGTAACTGTATATATGCATTTGATACGACATTAAATGCAGTTCGTATCCTAGACAACATCTAGAGACTTATTCCTGCTTATTTAGGCGCTTTGAATTATTTGTAAATATCAAAAGAGATGCAGTGATTTTAGTAGATTTTTAACTTTCTCAACGACTGTCGCGGGATCGATCCCACGTAACCTCAAGGAATCCTATCGCTAATGTGAAGTGAACATTTAGAAACTTTTCAGGTCTTCGAGTTGTAGCGGTGGAGTAAACCAGCTTGCTCTGAAGTGACTACGACAGACGGCCGAATGCAGAGGACTCAGAAGAATTCTGAACATTCATATTATATTAATCCTACGAGCTCTGTCGTAAAGAGCAACTTAACTTTATTACTGCAGATCGGAAGTAAGAAATGGTTTGAACGGTGCTGTTTAAGAAATGATTTGAACGGTGCTGCTCAAGAAATGGTTTGAGTGGTTCTGTTCAAGAAATGGTTTGAACGGTCGGTTAAAGAAATGGTTTGAACGGTCGGTTAAAGAAATGGTTTGAACGGTGCTGTTCAAGAAATGGTTTGAACGGTGCTGTTCAAGAACTTAACTAAGAATCCTTCAGTACCGCAGTACCCAGCACTGAATCTTCATTGGACAAACAGTGGACGTGATTACTCAAAAAAGATCACGTGTTCATGACACTGCGGTATTAGCGACAACCTCGAGATATTGCCAGAAAGAGTTGAGACTAGATCAACCGAACCTAATCGTAAGAGATGCCGAATGCAGATCCTGCGGAAATAAATGGAATTCGCTTAAGAGATTGTTTTGTAGCAGAATGGACACATTTTAAATGTGATAAAGACGCGAAAGTTAATGAGATTGACCAATGAGCGAGAGAGGACACAATAAATGTCTTGAGAGGACACAATAAATGTCTTGAGAGGACACAATAAATGTCTTGAGAGGACACAATAAATGTCTTGAGAGGACTCAATAAATGTCTTGGACTTGCTTCCATAGAAAATAACTGGTATACGTGCTCATTAAAGAGCAGTAACGTAACTCAATGGAAATATATATCCTGAGCCAGCCATCTAGCGGAGGACAAATACAGAGGACTAAGTATTGTTCTTATTTCAGGTTCATGGTCTAGATGCTGTTCTTATTTCAGGTTCATTGGTGACTGTAGAAGTTTGGAGACCATGGCTCACAGCTGACCTCTATCAGGTCACCAGCTCTTCACGAAGCTTAGACGCCTTCGTACCACGTGATCAACAGAGCAAACATATTCTATGCAGAGGTCTAGACCATTGGCTGTGGCTGTTGACCAAATCTCATTCAGTTTACGCACTAGAGTGCTACTGAATTTACGGTCAAGAATGTTTTATAGAAAAAAGTTGTGATTTATTGATAACTGAATTAAATGAACAATTATAATTTTCAACTTATTACAGTTTACCAGTATAAAATAACACGATTCGTCGGATACTCTATAAACTTTGATAATATGAAAGCTACTGATGTAACTATAAATAGCTTATATAATATTACGTATACACATATATATGTTATATATAATATAGTATTATTTACAAGCTCTAACAGTGCGGATTAAACAAGAAAACAGTTACGATATTGCGCAGTTTATAACAAACGAGTCATTTTAACAACAAACCATAAAAACCCATAAATATCCACTGCCAGAGGGTTACGCGCAAATCTTGCTAAAAACACGAGACAAAAACGACTTGACTAGATACAGCCAACCAATGTTAAAAGCTCATCTCGTTCAAACAAATTAAAAATAAAAGCTAATTCAAAATAGATTAAAATGAATAAAAAATATCAAACTAGAAAGTGATCTGTAGTAGGTTAAAGATCTATAATTAGAGTGCCGTAAACCTTTAATTAATTTTGATAAATAATTCAATAGAATTGGAATGGCAGACGCGCGGTAGAGAAAGATAAAATTTAATATAAAAATTCACAGAACAAATTGTATTCTATTATAACTTTAAGCGTTTCCCGACTGACCGAAATAGTAAACATAAGCCACTCTAAAAACAACAGGGGGGTGCAAAATAAGGGGGAGGATTAGTGGAACAGTTGGTAGAAGCCTTTCAAAATATTTAGAGGGCTGCAGTACCCCCCTCCCCACAGGTGTAGCCAGAATTGATTTTCATGGAAGTTTAATAATATTTCAAAGCAATTTGAAAAGATTTGGGAATAAGAATTAGGGGGCGGGATGGGTTATAGAGCGGCTCTCAACGGTTGACAAAGATCTAGTTGTTGTTCCCATCGATCAATCAATCAATCAATCAATCAATCAATCAATCAATTAGTCAATCAATCAATCAATCAATGAGTAAAAATTTAACCACATCGTCTGTAGAGGGTATCAGAGTTTACATTAGTTTAATCAATCAATTAGATCAACTAATTTATTGTAATTCATATTGAAGCCTGCACCAGAAAGAAACAAATTAAAGGTTCAACGGAGGATAAAGCGAAACAATCTACTAGTCAACATTTGAAATCTTCTGAGTCTGGCCCAATGACCCATATGTAATTGTCAGAAATGTGTACACATAGTCAGCTGTGGTCATCTATCCCTTCCCTCCCCCACTGCACAAATCACTATATGAAAACGTTATTGCTACATCCGCTACGCTAAGTCACTGAGAGTGCCTACCGGCGAGGAACCGGACGTTAAATTACTTTTGATTGATTGCCACTTAACTTGCTGCACTAAGTCAATGCTGATGTATCGTTAGAACTAGACATTCCGGCCTCTCAATTACTCAGCAGTTTATAAGCCTAAAGACAATCTCACAGCTGTGGAAGCTTAACAACAACAACAACAGAATTAGAGTTCTAATACTGCCGTCCATGACAACACTGAGCACTGTGATACCATTTCCAATCTGATGAGCGGAGTGTAGGGTCAAAAAGCGGTGCAAGCCAATATCCGGGAATTCAGTCCGAGGAAGTGTACTAGAGGAATGGAGCCTAACGCCAGAGAAACTGCAATGCTGTGTTTAACGTCCGTTTTAACATCTCAAACGATGCTACGAGAGACGTCATACTTGAAGTCAAACCGGTGGCTAAAGTCTTAATAGCTTAGTACGTCCCTGACAACAACCTTAGATAACAAATATACAGAATACAGTTCAATATTGACTAATGTCCGCAACAACATCTGCAATATGTTGGATATAACTTCAACATCACTCGCGATAGACTAATATAATATAATATTGCACACTCTATTTACATAGTACACACATTATTGTCATAAATTCTATCAACGCAATTCACAAAACCTGGACGAAATATCTGCGGTCCATGTTTACACACCCTTATTTACGCACTGCCTAGTCAACAAATACAGAAAATCTACCGGCACACAAAATAACTGAGAATATAATGTGAAAATGGGGGCTTATTAAAATAATGACTAGTCCAGAATTACTTCGAAATAATTCTTTTATTCTAACTACTTCATCCGCGTTTAGCAAATTTTATCTTCTGATAATACTGGAAGGTATCAGCATGTAGATTTCGAGAAACCTGGAAAAGATGCCTAATAGTCTAGATGGTGTTGACTCCACAGCTGTCTGTCAATCAAAGTCTATGTCTACTTGAGTGACGCAACGAAGCCACACCTTCCTAACTATTAAGCCCCACCCATATCTTGTTAACTTTCTGAGATAATATACTAACAGTTGAACACCTTCCTGGTAATCCAATGGAAGAATTCTACAAATCCAGAATCCAGTGTTCTCATTTTCTAAAGATGTCAGGAATCGAAACACCAAAACCGTCGGTTTGTTGACAGCGAGAATTCTCTAGAGGAAATATTTGTGACCGTTTCTTTTCCAACAGCAAGGTATTGAGATAGAGCGACGTATTGAGATACAGCGATGTATTCAGATACATAGAGCTACAGAGGTACTGCGATGTATTCAGATACATAGAGCTACAGAGGTACAGCGATGTATTCAGATACATAGAGCTACAGAGGTACAGCGATGTATTCAGATACATAGAGCTACAGAGGTACAGCGATGTATTGAGGTACCAGACAGCAGTTTAAATCTCGACAAGAATTTGACGTCAGTTTTCTACTCGATGCAGACGGGCGCGGTCAGTACTAGCGGTTAGAATGTTCAGCGAGGAGTTGTAGATAGATATCCGAGAGCAGGAACCTCGGATACGAGTCCCTATCCATGAGAGCCTGGATGCGCTTCTGAGCAGCGTCAAACGTGTTAAGACTGGGATCCGCCATGTTAGCATATGTGAGATCACGAGTTATAGCATCTATGTTGATCTGTTACAATCAATCAATCAAGTAATCAATCAAAGATTCAATCAAACAGTCAATCAGTCTATCTGTCTAATATCGTAGAAGAAGCATAGAAGTTATCGAATATAAATAACTATCAATCAATTTTTCTATGCATCTTTCAATCAATCTATCAATCAACTAATTAATCAATCGATAAAAATAAATGAACAAATGTTAGCCGGGAACATTTCTCAAAGCAGATGTATAATTAATTAGATATAAGTTCAAGTTAATTTAGACGTCAAGTGGACGTCATTAAATTACAAAATGTATGGAGTCTCTGGCTGGAGCCAGTGACAATGTCGGTAAGATATTCGACCGCGGATGTGCAGTATGTGCGGGGTTCAAATCCTGGGCTCGCCCGTCACTGACATCGCTTTCGAGGGAGGAACTGACGTTAACCTTAGCTTTTTAGCTTTTGATTGAACTATGATCATGTTGAGTTTGAATTGAAGCACTTTATATAATAGTAAAGTTTATTATTCTCTCCCGCAATACAGATGACGATGTTACATGGCGAGAGTTTATAATGAGTCGTGCTGGGCTCTCATATCAATACAAAACAATATAAATACAGGTTTACCAACAAAACAATAAGAAAGACATGAAATAGAAAGAGATCTACAAAGAGAGAGAGAGAGAGAGAGAGAGAGAGAGAGAAAGAGAGACATAGTGAGAGAGAGAGAGAGAGAGAGAGTAACATAGTGAGAGAGACAGAGAGAGAGAGAGAGAGAGAGAGAGAGCGAGAGAGATAGAGAGACATAATGAGAGACAGAGAGACATAGTGAGAGAGATATAGAGAGACAGAGAGACATAGTGAGAGAGACAGAGAGACATAGTGAGAGAGACAGAGAGACATAGTGAGAGAGAGAGAGCGAGACGAAGAGACATAGTGAGAGAGGGAGACAGAGAGACACAGAGAGACATACAGAGACAGAGAGACACACAGAGAGAGATATAACCACGCCCACCTCTCTAGGAGCCTGGTGAACGACGAACTCAGAGAAGATTTTCTGGGCCAGGGCACTGAGCTGTTGTTGACTGCGCTGGCCTGACCCAGATTTGTACTCAGAGCAGGCTATCCAGAACTCGAGGTTCTCTTCACTGAACTCTGACCTCAGGAACTCGAGAAAACACTGGACGCCATCTGTCGTAACAGCCGATAACATATTATATATTAACATTTTATGACACACTAAAACATAACATATTAATAATAACATATTATATTATAACATTGTAGACTACATATTATATTTAACTAACTAAGTACACTTACTAACTAACTAACTACTTTGGAATAATTTTCTGGATTTTGAAATTTGCTCCGTTTATGGACCTTCTTTTTGCTCGCCGGCTTGATTTTGACTCAATAGTGCTCGCTGTTGTCATTGATGACCGTAGTAATCTAATTGTTGTTATTATAATTATCAAACAAAACAGGACTGGTAAAGCTGGTAAGCTTACGTTAACGTCAGTTTCCTCACTCGAAAGCGATGTCAGTGACGGGCGAGCCTAGGTTTTGAACCCCGCATATACTGATCCCCAGTCGAGTATCTTACCGACATCGCCACCGGCTCCAGCCGCAGACTGCTCCCACAGATTTTAACTAGCTCCTATTAATTTCATCTTTGAACAAAAGTTATACCATTTTGCAGCACCTACGTTGATGCCTATAGGGGCTAGTAGAGTACCATAGTAAAAAGTACTAGAATAACTAACTGGCTGACTGACTTACTGACTGACTTACTGACTGACTGACTGACTGACTGGCTGACTGACTGACTGACTGACTGACTAACTGACTGACTGACTGACTGACTGACTGACTGACTGACTGCCTGACTGACTGTCTAACTGACTGACTAACTGTCAGATTGACTGACTGACTGACTGACTGCCTAGGTGACTGTCTAACTAACCAACTAACTAACTGACAAACTAACTAACTACACTAACTAACTAACTGACTAATTAACCACACTAACTAAGCACTGACTAAGCACAGACTATCAAGCAGAGAGTACGTACATTTATCAGCGAGGAGCTGGTCGATGGAGAGGGCCCAGCCCCTCAAGGTGTCCAGGGAGACCCGCTCCCTCCCCTCCCGCCCTGTCGACCCCCCCGAGCCCTCCCCTGTCCCTGCTCGCTTCATCGAGAAAAACCTCTTCACCTCCGTCCCTCTAAACATTCAATCAATCAATAAAGAATCGATTAGTTAATCAATCAATCAATTAATCAATCAATCAAAAAATCAGCTAAACAATCAATCAATTAATTAAATAATCAATTAAATAAATCAACCAATCAATAAATACATTAAATAATCAAAACATAAGACAGTTGATTGATTGATTCATCAAAATCAACTGACATGACATAACGGTCGTTAAAGGTCTCAACGTAAATCAATTGAACAACAATGCATAATTAAAGTGCTTCGATCATAGCGAATTCCAGAATCCATATTCCAGGTGAGTCCATGTTCTAGGTTACAGGATTCCCGATTTTAGTCACGACTTCTGAATTAGCGAATAGCAAGCCACGCCTTAAAAGAGCAAGCCACGCCTTAAAAGAGCAAGCCACGCCTTAGCCACGCCTTAACCACGCCTTACACCCGCCTTAGCCACGCCTTAGCCACGCTTTAGACACACCTTACACACGCCTTAGCCACGCCTTAGACACGCCATAGTCACACCTCAGCCACTCTTTAACAACGCTTAAGCCACGCCTTAGCCACGCCTTAGACAAACCTTAGTCACGCCTTAGACAAACCTTAACCTTGAACTCATTAGCAACAGTCGATTAAACTGCGCCATTAACATTCACGATTTGTCACCCAGCCTCAAGTGGATGGTTTTAGAGCCTAGATATAACATTGTTAGTACGTGTAAGTGTCTAGAAGGTCGTCTATAGAGACGTTGTAGCTAGCGGCTTGACAGTGTCATTATCATCTCATCGTCATCATCAATCCCTGGATATCATCTTCCGCAAACTCCTCTTCAAGGTCACGCCTAATGAAGAAACTTCACATTGAATGCAGATAAAACCATACCGTGGCGATGTCGAGATTTTATTTCTAGAAAATGTTACAGGATGACTTACTAGCCTCGATATTCTCAGACTGCATCAAAAGGACGCTGTTTCCATTTAAGAAATACTTGCACAATAATTAAATGTAGCTGATAACGAGGTGATTCATGCGTGGAGACTTTACATTTTTAAAGCTATGAAATGGATTCGTGACTTTTTAGAATGTCAGATCTCTGATTTTTAATTAAAATCTGGTATTTATGATGAAAAAATATTTTTTAAGATATTTTGATAACACACCGTGATTCCAATTAAAGTCCTGTTTGGTGTTTATTTTACATACTACTATTGGTTATATTATTTTTATGTTTATATAGGCGTAATTATATATATATATATATATATATATATATATATATATATATATATATATATATATATATATATATAAAGAAATTTAACAAAATTCTTTTTATTATTTTTATTATTTTTAATTAATACATTTATATTTTCACCAAAAAATGGTAACATAACTACAGTCAGGAAGTGTCCTCGAGTAGTGGAATATTAAATAGTCAGGAAGTCCTCGAGTAGTGGAATATTTAATAGTCCACTACTCGAGGACATAGAGGACTATTTAATAGTCCACTACTCGAGTAGTGGAATATTTAATAGTCCACTACTCGACTCGGACATAGAGGACTATTTAATAGTCCACTACTCGAGAACATAGAGGACTATTTAATAGTCCACTACTCGAGAACATAGAGGACTATTTAATAGTCCACTACTCGAGAACATAGAGGACTATTTAATAGTCCACTACTCGAGAACATAGAGGACTATTTAATAGTCCACTACTCGAGAACATAGAGGACTATTTAATAGTCCACTACTCGAGAACATAGAGGACTATTTAATAGTCCACTACTCGAGAACATAGAGGACTATTTAATAGTCCACTACTCGAGAACATAGAGGACTATTTATTAGTCCACTACTCGAGGACATAGAGGACTATTTATTAGTCCACTATGTCCTCGTGACTCCAGACCTGAACTCATATAATCATGTCAAACACGTTCTTACAATGGCTCCCCGGGTCCGTAATGAACTACTCTTCAACCTTTTACTTATCTACCCGTGCATTGATATGTCACACGACGGATTAATATCCAGGCTGATAGTAATGACTTCCATGACTTCCGGTTCCGTCAGAATGAAGGACTCTCAACCAGGCTGACTGAATAGCAAGACAGGACTCCACGGGAAGTCCATAATAAGAGAATCCCGAGATATCATATGTCAACGACCTCTATGGGCTACATAGAGCCGTGGAGTCAGTGATCTGACTGCAGAGGTCCAGTTGTAATCCGTGCTATAAATAGCAGCTTTACACGAATGTCTGTGTCTGCAATACTGTTGAAATAATTCCACACAAATATAGCGTTCTGTAATAGAGACCAGAGTGCAACGTACTGCAATAGAAACCTGAGTGCAAGAAGTGCAACGTTCTGTAATGGAAACCTGGGTGCAGTAAGTGCAACGTTCTGTAATAGAAACCTGAGCGCAGTAAGTGCAACGTTCTGTAATAGAAACCTGAGTGCAGTAAGTGCAACGTTCTGTAATCTGTACTAGTCCAAAGTTCCCTTCTATTTTATCGGTACTGGAACTATAAGAATTTGGAATTTTCTGGGAGAGAAAGACAAAGATAGTGAGAGATAGAAACAAAAGAACATATCCAGAAGATGGTAAGAGAGACAGAGAGATAAACAGACAGAGAGACAGAAGGACAGAGAGAGAGAGAGAGAGACATACAGGCAGACAGACAGACAGACACACATGCAGATAGACAGAGAGATATACAGACAGACATGCAGATATACAGACAGACATGCTGACAGACATTCAGACAGACAGACAGAGAGACAGACAACCACATTCAGACAGACAAGCAGGCAGACAGACAGACATGCAGATAGACAGACCTCCAGATAGATAGACAGACGGACAGACAGCCACAGACAGAGAGAGATAGCGGATAACTCACAAGCTCTTCTTGTGTTTAGACTTGCTCTCAGGGGCTGCACTGATGCTAGTGCTGGACACTCTCAGCCTCAGTTCATCGTCACACTCAACGACTGATTCACCAGAGGGCACTGAGAGGTTGGACTGGGCGCTGTGACGTGCTCCCACCTGGCGAACACACAGATATTTATTTATATTTTTATTTAAGGTTTATTAATATTTCAATATTTTAATATTTTTATATTTCTTAATATTTTTTAATATTATTATATAAGAGATATTTCTTACTATTTTTATTAGATTTATTAATATTTTAAAATTTTAATATTTATTAATATTTTAATATATCTCTCTCTCTCTCTCTCTCTCTCTCTCTCTTCAGTGCACTGCCAAGTGGCAGGTTCAATGTACACATTCATACTCAAAGTCAGCTTTCTCGCTCCATAAGCACTCCTTAGATCAACAAGTTAATACCTTCACAAAGTCTATGCCTTAACCATACCTTATGTAGCCTATAGCTTGGGAAAAATATGGCTTCTGAGGTGGTTTCCCGTTGCCTTCCTCAGTTAGGTGGATTAATTACCATTTAACCCCCGTGTTGTGCTCGGGTGTGGTTGGACCACTGCAGAATAGGGCAACCGCAAACAATCTGCCGCGTGTACGTAAGAGGCGACTAAAGGCAGGCGCTGAGGATGGCAAGAGGGGACCCACCTCACCATGAAATATTTTCTCCCAGAATTAAATGGTAATTAATTATTTTAATATAAGATTTATTAATATCTTCATATATATTCATATTTTAATATTTTAATATTTAATAATATTTATTAATATTCTAATATTTAATAATATTCTAATATTCCCCGTATTGTCTCCTGGTTGTTTGAAGAATTGACCAACCGATGACTGCACGTGTCGTAGAAGGCGACTGAAGCACTAATATCCATACCATCGTCAGTAAGGGCATTCGGTTGGTGAGCGCCTAGGCTCCAGAAATTGCAACAAAAAGTTAAACGAATGGAAAAGCCTCAAATAGGGGATTGGCTGGTGGTGTGGTGTAGGACAGAGAGGATTTGAGACAGTGATGGTGTTATATACCATGGACCTGCCTTTAGGCAGTGCACTAAGAGAGAGAGAGAGAATTAATAGAGAGAATTTAAAAGAAGATAATCTATCATTTAAAGGCGGTATTAGAACTACAGAAAAAAGTAAACACGCATTAAAGTGAAATGATAAACTCTGCTGATATCTATCACTTTTAATACCACATATTTAAACCGTTGGGCAATTTAGCCCATTTTCCGTATAACCAGTCCTGTAAATGTCCAAGATTTTACTCTCAGATCAGCGCGGCTGGGAATCGAACCAACGAGGATTCAATTCACCTCAGGATCTGTCCTTTAAAAATTCAAGACGTTACCCCTACGCTATTGAGACATTAAAAAAGGATTTAGCAGGACATTACCGAGTTAGGATCCTGTCTGAGGAAGAGAGCGTAGGCTGGAATCTCTTTCCCGTTCAGAGCAGACTGACTCCGCCTCAGCGGCTCAAAGAACTTCTTAAACCGATCTTTCGTGGACGAGCCCTCATCTTTGTGCCCTTTGCTCTTCTTCGGGGGCTTACAAGGGGCCTCGGGAGCCGATAAAAACATTCCCTTTCCCTCCAGCCCGTCAGAGTCGAAGTCTTTGTCTAGCTGGCTGGAGGAAGGGGAGCCGATGTCGGCCTGGCTGCTCGAGGGAGATCGCTGGATGATCGGTACCCTCATCGACCGGCCGCCCACTGGTCGTGTGGTCTGTCGATGGGTCGGTGTGGTCTCTCTCGAAGCACCTACCGTCTCTACGGTGGGTTCATCCCTAACTAAGAATGCTTTGTTAAAGAAATCTGTCTTGTTGGCAGGTTTGTCTATACCACTCATATTAGAGTAGCCTACGCCACCGAACAACCTCTCGTCAACACAGCTACGAGCAGCTGGGCACTCAGCTGAGACAGCTGCTAATGCGTTACCATGGTTACCATCAGCTGAGAGATTACCATGGTTACCGTCGCTGTCACGTTCCTCTTCGTGCGTAGCTGTCATCTTGTTGCCTGCTCTTGGTGACGTCACGTTGGCAGGTGTGACGTCAGATGACGACGAGACGGACGACGAATGACCTTCAGAAGAGGACGAGTAACAGAGACGACGTGATGAACGATGACCTTGAACTGAGTGACCTTGAGCGGGGTCAGAGGTGAGCGTGAGGTCACAGTGAGTGCACAGGTGGTTGGGTGAGTCATCCAATTGTACTCCCTGTTGAAAAACATAATAACAATCAAAACAGGTGGAAATAATGTTCAGCAAAAACATAATAAAAGGCAAGTTAAAATAACGATATGTATAACGAATACAGGTTGATATTACCTCAATGCACATAGAAGCTACACTGTTGCAGTCAAATATCCACAAACCCCATTGTTTATTAAATTCTAAGCCATTAGTTAAATACGAACGACACGTAGAGAAAAAGGGTATTTTTAACTTCATTACAAGAGTCAGATTCAGATCTTAAAATCTGGTAAAGCTAAGGTTAACGTCAGTTTCCTCACTCGAAAGCGATGTCAGTGACGGGCGAGCCCAGGATTTGAACCCGCACCTACTGATCCGCGGTCGAATATCTTACCGACTTCGCCACTGGCTCCAGCCAGTCAAATTAAATAAGTTTAATTTAAATAAGTAATGATGTTAACAAATTTCGATGTATCCAAGAGACATTCACGAATCGGCATTAACTATTCACATTTAATCTTAAGATAAAGGTGTTTTGCGTCAGTCGCTGGTTTCTACAACATTTCCTGGTAAACCATTAGAAGACACTTTAGAACGAAAGCCGTGATATTATATCATCCTCAGCTCTCAGTAGATCCTATAAATTGGCTGCATTATGGAAATGAGAGCGTTTTAAATTAGGTCAACCTGTAAATAGTGACAGTTTTACAGACGTCTTAAGAGGAGAGCGAAAGCGTATACCTGGACCGTTTTATAAGACGACATTTAATAAAAGTCGAGGGCGTCAGTAGTTCAATGCTTGCTGAGATGGGGGGTTTTTCATAATAATAATAACAACATCAATTAGAGTGCTACAGTCATCAATGACAACATCGAGCACTATTGAGACAAAATCAAGCCGGCGAGCAAAAAGAAGGTCCAAGAACGGTGCAAATTCCAAAATCCAGAAAATCAGTCCAAAGTGATTATCTGGATTTTGGAATTTGCACCGTTTTTTGACCTTCATTTTTATCTGCATTAAGTTTGACCTTACCCAATATTAAATAATATAGTCCCTCATTTAACGATGGTAACAACAATGTTAACGTCAGTTTCCTCACTCGAAAGCGATGTCAGTGATACATAAGACTCTTTGCCTACATGAACTTTAACCTTACCCAATTTAAAATAACATAGCCCCTCATTTATAAGAGTCTTTGCCTATATGAACTTTAACCTTTCCCAATTTTAAATAACATAGCCCCTCATTTATAAGGGACTTTGCTTGAATCGTTTCCAGTTTTAAGTAACATAGCCCCTCATTTATAAGAGTATTTGCCTATATGAACTTTAACCTTTCCCAATTTTAAATAACATAGCCCCTCATTTATAAGGGACTTTGCTTGAATCGTTTCCAGTTTTAAGTAACATAGCCCCTCATTTATAAGAGGCTTTGCCTACATGAAATTTAACCTTATCAAATACTAAATAACATCCCCTCATTTATAAGGGACATTTCTTGAATCGTTTCCAGTTTTAAGTAATATAGACCCTCAGTTATACGGGGTTATACCAGATTGAACTTTAACCTTACCCAGTCTTAAATAACATAGCCCCTCCGTTATACGGGGCTCTACCAACTTGAACTTTAACCTTACCCAGTTCTATTAAATATGGTTCCTTGTTTTTAAGACACTCCACGAGAACGTAATATTGCTATGAAAGCCTAGGGCAGAATTTCTAAATGACTGAAACTGATTAAACTCTTCAACTCTCGTAGCATTTCCTCTAGTTCCTTGGAATGCCATGACTTTTAGATGAATTTCTGGGAAACACGAAAAGGCAATTAACGAAAGAAGTGCCTGAGAGCATTAAGTCAGATAGGAGCTTGAGTGGGAGGAAAGTCACAAGCGTTGTCCACATGTTGAACTCTGGTTTACAGGTGTTACCATTCCTTCTTGTCACATTTAAGTCATTTATTACATTATGTTACCTAGTATTAAATTACTTATTATATTATTATATTTTTTATATTTACTATATTTATAATATTATTTCTTATATTATGCTATTTATGACATTTATTGTCCGTGACAGTGACATTTATGAAATTTATGATATCTCTGATGGCATTCATGATGACATTTATGATTTAAAATGACCTTTATGACATTTATTGACAGTGATATTTATTCGTTCAGTACACAATAAATTTAGACTTTAAGGTAAAATGTATCAACGCTGTGGAACAAGCGCACTTGTCATTAAGACGTTGACAACAGCCGCATTGTTCTAAGAACCATACACTGCCTGTATAGAAGGCTAAAGTAAAATCATTTTTCTATAAAAAAAACACGTTAGGCACTCGGCGAGCAATGGTTTTCAACCCTGCACCTACTAATCCACTGTCGAACACCTTATCTCTTACGCTAATCGCTAGGCCTTAAACCATCAGCAATGGGCTCAGCACAGATTTGAATTCATGATCCCCACATCATAATAATAATCGCGCTATCCGCTATTCTATGTCAAACATAGGTTACACTTTTAACGTCTTTCAGCTATCCAGTCTACATGTATGAGTCGCTCGTAAATATGATACAATGAGGCATTGTGATTTATTAATTATACTGATAGGCCTATAATAGAATGTCTTAATAGCGCAGGGGTAATGTCATGAAGTTTTAAATGACATATCCTGAGGGGCATTGAACCCTCGCTGGTTCGAATCCCAGCCGCGCTGATGTGAGAGCAAAATCTCGGACAATCACTGGACTGGTTATATGGAAAATGGAATGTTTCATAACGGTTTAAACATATGATATTAAAAGTGATAGATATCAACATGGTTGATCATTTCACTATAATGCGTGTTTACTGTTTACTGGAAAACACGCATAACTCGTATCAGCGTTATATTCATGTAAAGTACTAAAATAAATTATCAAAATAGATTACGATCATGAATTACTAGAATAGATTAATTAAATTACTTCGTACATTATACAAATATGATCACAGAGGCTAATAGGACAATAAATTAACTATGCTAATAGGACAATAAATTAACTATGCTAATAGGACAAAAAATTAACTATGCTAATAGGACAATAAATTAACTATGCTAATAGGACAAAAGATTAACTTAATATAGTATATTAGTATGATTCTATAGGTTAATAGGACAATAGATTAACTAGGCTAATAGGACAGTAGATTAACTATAGGCTAACAGGACAAAAGATTAACTATAGGCTAATAGGACAATAGATTAACTAGGCTAATAGGACAAAAGATTAACTATAGGCTAATAGGACAATAGATTGACATGGCTAATAGGACAAAAGATTAACAATAGGCTAATAGGACATTACCATCATATGTGTAAATCCAGAACGTATAATCGCGCAAGCCATTCACTATTGAAATCTTGTAACACGCAGAGTCTACAACGACATTATCTCACGGATCTCTTAGCTACACTGCAGTCTCCACAGTCACTCCACCTATTTATACTCTCCTCCACCGGGATTCATTGGACTTCCTTCTGAATAAGCGAGGGATAGGGTCACACCCCCTCCCGTTTATCTTATATAATCCGATTTCTTCGTGGTCGGCTTGTAAGAGCAGTTGCGGTTGACTAAAACTCTTTTGTTACGAAGTTTCTAAACATGTTTTCAGGTCCCCTCCATTTTTGAATTTTGAAATTTTCACACGGAGAATGGTAGCTTTCTCCCTGCACAAATTTTCAATGCCGACCTGGCCAATTAGCTTCACGTAAATATTTGCTTAAACTCTTGGATGAATAACATCGTTGTTGTGGAATTTGTCGTCATCTCCAATCTGGTGATACCGTCATTCTTGATGGATAAACCAGAGACGTACTTAGAAATAATAAGCGTTAGAGTGAAATCAGTCGTCATGGCTTGATGGCGCTACCGTCATCCTTGATGCTAAACCCCTGATATAAGTGGATGCTTCAGTCCACCACTGTAGAATAAACCAACCGTATACATAGTGATCCATTAAGAAACGACTATGTATCTGATGATGGTAAAAGGAAAACGGCTTAAGGCCAATTTATTAGGTTATTATATCGGAGTATTATTAGCTTTAGTTACATTTGGTTCATCACAGTAATAGGGCCTAATAAATAAAATTGTGTAATTTGATAATTTGGTTAAATAATGATTACATTGTTGGACAATTTTAATAATTGGATAATTTAGCTGTAGTTGAACAATAACAAGTATTCGGTGACAATTGTGGTATACGATTCAGCGTTCGTCTGACTTGCTGTTCAGTTGCTGATACACTCACCGCTAACTGCATAGGTTTGCTTGTGACATCTAAAGCTTGTGTCAAAGCCTGTCAGTACCACGAACTTACTGAAAAGCATTTCAAATGGATTTGTCCCACAGCTAACTGTTTACACTGTAAGAAGCTTCCAACCGAAGTACTGCAGTAGTCTAGTGCATATAAACAAAAATGACTAATTCTATCAAATTCTCCGCATCAACAACAGAGAAGCCGTGGAATCAGAATGGTCTAGACGTCAACAGACTTGCTCTGTAAATTAGACCTCAATGGTTTAGAGGAAGACCCTGACTATCACGTGATAGTCCTTCAAAGCTTCATCGAGGTACCTCTTCTGTTTGACCTCTCCCTCTTCTTCTCTCTCTCTCCCCCCCCCTCTCTCTCTCTCCATATATATATATATATATATATATATATATATATATATATATATATAATCAATCAATCAATCAATAAGAATTTAACGTCCGGTTACTCGCTATAAGGCAACGTCAGGGACGGCAATATATAAATATATATATATGTATATATATATTAATATATATTATATATTATATATATTATATATAAGTATATATAACATATATATATATATATATATATATATATATATATATGTATGTATGTATATATATATATATCAATATGCACGTAGACTATATATATATATATATATATATATATATATATATATATATATGTATATATATATATATATTGTCTACGTGCACGCAGTTTATTGACCGCACATGACTTCATCGAAGCTCGTCCTATCTCAGCCTAAATCTCATCCTCAAGCAGTTCATTGAACTTGTAAATAATATTCAATGAAAATCTCGAAATGAATTGATACAACTGAGCAGTGGACAAATAAGTGCGAATCAAAACAGAGCGGAATTCGATATATATATATATATATATATATATATATATATATATATATGTATATATAATAATTATATACATATACATACTATGTATATATATATATATAGGAAAATGTATATATATAGATATATATATATATAATGTATATATATATATTAATATATATATATATATATATATATATATATATATATATAAATATATATATATATAGCAAAATGAACTACGACTAAAATCATCGATATTAAGAAAGAAAGATAAAGACTCAATAACACAAAATAACATAAAATAACATAAAGATAAAATATTTCTTCTCTTAAACGAGAAAATATTTAAGAGGTGAAAGATTATAAGAGGAAGACCTAGACTGGCGATGATGAATGATTCGATAGAGCGTGTACATGTGAAGACTACAGAATATAAAAGAATTAGAAGAAGTTAAATGTCGCAGATCAATCACCATTAGCCTTCGGTAGAAATATCAGAGAGAGAGAGAGAGAGCGAGAGAGCGAGAGAGATAGAGGGAGATAGATAGATAGAGAGAGAGAGATAGAGAGAGAAAGAGAGAGATAGAGGGAGATAGATAGAGAGAGAGAGAGAGAGAGAGAGAGAAAGAGAGAGATAGAGGGAGATAGATAGAGACAGAGAGAGAGAGAGAGCAGAGAAAGAGAGAGATCTATTTATACACACATACACTAATTTGTTTCTATAACGAGACTCGGCTCTGCACCTGAATGTCAACATAGGTCGGGGTTGCAATGGCTGCTGCGGAAGTACTTTCAATTCGTCACTTATTGGTTTGCGGAGTTCTTTGTTATCCACGTATTTTCTCACGTCACAAACAGAGACTTCATGGTTCTAGGAAGCCCAAGCTTAACGGATTATTTACTTTTGATAAATCTTACTCGGTAAACTTCAATGTACACTCATTTGAAAATGACCTTAATTCTAATTATATACATCTAAGAAAATCTTCGAATAGGCTTGCATTCTCCCAGCAAGCTACCTTAATCCGGGTAATCCGTATCTTTGAACCTCTTTAAAAACAAATATTAGATCCAAACATGCATCTAAGCTTTGAATAAAGTAGCTTAATCCCAGCTTTTTAATCCTTTAAAACGAAACTTTAGAATTCACAAAGTACGAAATAAAGTGAAATCTGCAGGTTCTGACGTTGTAACGGAATGGAAGCGTCCTAAGCGGGATATTATTCTAAGTAATTAAACACTTTTAGATTGTAATCTTAGGCTTTCCTGCTAACCCGATAAGAATATCAACTGAAGTCTTAAGAAAGAACTGAGTCAGTGCAATAGGGTCACGATTAGACCTATATATCTGCGTGCTATTTTAATTGACGAATGCTGTCAACATTTCTCCACGAAATGACCCAAGTTCCAGCAGCCACGGTGTGACTAAACTGACATTTAACGTTTTCTTCCAGGCCGGATTATAATCTTGAGAATCTCTCTCTCTCTCCCTCTCTCTTAGTGCACTGCCTACCGGCAGGTCCATGGTATATAACGCCTCCACTCGTCTCTGTCTTCCGTTTTCCTCTTCACGTCCACAAACGAGTGGAAATCTCCTATAACATTCTTTTTGATATACCATTATTCTTTGGGGATTCAGCTTATGACGAGGTGGGCCCCCTATGCTTTCCTCAGCAATCTTGAGAATAGAAAACCTAAAGCTGAAAGTGTTTCTAAGACGATACAAGCACAGGTATTGAGATATAGAGTCAAGCTCTCCGCACACGAGACCACAGGATCTCTAAGTATCATTTCTCTACAGAGTGTTGCCACATCGGTCGTGATCAGAGCAGTCTAGACTATTTCATAGCTTCAGATTTTATAATAAAAGCTGTCTATAGATCACTGATTTATTGATTTATCAATTGGCTGTAGCCAGTGGCGATGTCGGTAATATATTAGACCGCGTATCAGTATGTGCGGGTTCAAATCCTGGGCTCGCCCGTCACTGACATCGCTTTCGAGTGAGGAAGCTGACGTTAACATTAGCTTTACCAGCTTTGCTTTGACTAACTGATTGATTGATTAATGGTTGATTAACTGTTTGATAGAATGGCAGATTGATGACTGAATTCAGTGGAGGATTTGATGATTAATTGATTGAGTTGGTAATTTGTTAACATGACATGGTTTGATTAATTATTTGTATGCTAAATTTAAAGAAAGACTGAAAGATTAATTGATTAGAAGAATGACTGATTTTGTTTACTGATTATTTAGTCTCCATACTGTCTTCTGAACGATTTATTGATTGTTGTATACATATATATATATATATATATATATATATATATATATATATATATATATTATATATTATATATTATATATATAATATATACACAATCAATCGATCAGTTAGTCACTGTCGCGGTCGAGTGTCTTACCGACTTCGCCACTGGCTCCAGCCAGTGGCGAAGTCGGTAAGACACTCGACCGCGGATCAGTATGTGCGGGGTTCAAATCCTGGGCTCGCCGTCACTGACATCGCTTTCGAGTGAGGAAACTGACGTTAATCTTAGCTTAGCTTATATATATATATATTGTTGTTGTTGTATATATTATATATTGTTATTTGCTCAACTGTATCATTGTTTCACTGACTATTGAGCGAATAATCTTTACATCTACAAGCATTTATTTATCTATTTATGTAGTATTTATTTATTTATCTATTTATTTATTTAGTATTTATTGATTTATGTATTTGCTTATTTGTTATTTATTTATTTATTGTTTATTTATTTATATATTTATTTATTTATTTATTGATGGATGGATGAAATAACCGAATAGAAGCAACAACAAATCGTTAGAGACGATGTTATGATCTAGCACCAGGGAGGTAGAGTCGTTAGTTCAATTAATCCAATCACCGGTCCTATAACGACCTCCCAGTAACTAGTCACCCACTTGAGCTGTTGGTCTACTTACAGAATTGCGGTGTAATAATTTCTCTAAACCAGGACTCATCGCTCCACCAGCTGTTAAAACTCTTCCTATGAAACCAGGAGAGGATGGGGTTCATATTGACACCTTGAGAGACCAGAGATTCATTTGGAATTTGGAATATGAATTTCTAATTTTATTTTACAAATATATCTGCATGAGAAAAAGCAAAGCTGATAAAGCAAAGGTTAACGTCAGTTTCTTCACTCGAAAGCGATGTCAGTGACGGGCGATACTTTCAGACTGTTAAAGTCAGAGACTCAGAAAAAGAAGAAGAAGAAGAAGATGAAGAAAAAGAAGAAGAAGAAGGGAGATTTTCTGACATCTCAGCGCAATAATCGATGAACAATTTCAAACCACATATGAAAAGGGATTGAGTAAGAGTGAACATGTGGTTCAATGATGAAGCTACCCCCCCCCCCAAAAAAAAATACTGGACTTGATCTGAACTTGGTCGAGAACAATTAAAATGATCATATGAAATGTGTGAAGCACTTGAGGACATTACACTCGATCCGTGAAATGACTTATTCGCCCTCTGGACTCGTTCCAGGTCCTTTGTGCAAGGATTCGTCAACAGGAAGTGCGGGATTAATTGCACAGACAGATTAGGAACAACAGAATCCTACACATGATCCGCCATTTAACTGTTACACACTTGATCAGCCATTTAACTGTGATCAGCCATTTAACTGTTACACACATGATCAGCCATTTGACTGTTACACACATGATCCATCATTTATCTGTTACACACATGATTCATCACTTAACTGTTACACACATGATTAATCATTTAACTGCTACACACATGATCCATCATTTAACTGTTATACACATGATTAACCATTTATATGTTACACACATGATTCATCATTTAACTGCTACACACATGATCCACTATTTAATTCTTACACTTCTTTTTCAAATTAATATCACATTAATTTCATAGATTCCGAAAAATCAAGTCTCACGATGACCTTGCAGTTTAACAATAGAATTATTCCATATACTTCAACTGGAGGAAACAATCGATGGATCTGGAAGGATTGTCATGGACTGAAAGATAATTTAAGAGAACATCTCGAAGGCAGGCTAGTGTGACAGTTGTCACGTGATCACTGTTCTCTTCAAGGCTGTTCATTTCTTCATAGAACATGCAGCACTTCGTGGGTTACAGGTGAATGTCATTCAGGGGTGGAAGACTATTCAGATGATTGTCATTCAGGGGTGGATGGCTATTCGTGTCAAACTGGAAAAATTACCCCTTGACCCTTTGATCTGAGATAGTAATTTCTACATGATAGCTGCGCCCAAGAAATAAATACTTTTGAATTTTTCATCGGCTGTGCACGAATGTTTCCATCTGCTGATTCTAGTATCTATGTTATTGATGTCTTGAAGTGAAAGTAAATAAAGCTTATTTTTCTCACCCCCCCCTCTCTCTCCCTCTCTCCCTCTCTCTCTCTCGTTACTCAATACACTGTATCAGCTAATATAATAGGCCTGTACACATAATTAAAAAGAATATAGCATTAAAAGACATAATAATAATAACAAGAATAATAATAACCATAGTAATAATAATAATAGTTCCAGTATCGATGACTCTAGCTCGAGTGAGTTGAGTCACTTTATAGAGAAGATATCTTTATAGAGACTATATTAGATTTTCTAGAGATTAGATTGCAGAGATTGTATCGTCTGATTGTAGAGTAGTGTCTTGCTGTAATCATTAACAAGGTCACAAACACGCTTTACTATCACATCATCATTATGACGACATGAACGCTGCCCGTTATAAACGATTAGTCGCAAACACCTCTTTTTACAGCAAACATAAGCTATATATCCTGCGCTTATAGCAAATGACATGTCATCTTTGAGGTCATTACAAAAAGCGTCATATAAAGCCGGGGGGGGGGGGGAACTCCTTGGAACTGCGTTCCCCTATCTCTCATTTTTCTGGGGTACGTTCCCCCGCGAGAGACAAGTATTAGATACTAGAAGACCTGTAAATACATTACAGGTCATTACATTAGGGGGCCCGAAAAAATACTAGGCGTTCCCCTAGCTCTCAATTCCCACTTTAACCACTACCTATAAATAACAGTTCCAAGCTTATTTCTTGCAATTGCTCAATAGTCACATCCTGCGGATTTGATTCACGTGAATTATCAAAGTACATTCACGTCATATCTTCTAACATTCACAGCCCGTTAGTTATGAGTCAGCGTAGTCTCTGCAACGTTCTGGCAGAATGGTCTAGTCGTTTAGACGCTGGGCTTCAAAGCAGTAGACTATAGGAGTGACTCGCAGGTTGATATTCGCCGAAATTGATTGAGGACAGAGGAATAATAAACTTTGTGTATCGAAGAGAAAATGAGTAGAATTTACTCAATCAATCACTCAATCTCTAATCTAATTAATAGAAAATCATTCTATGGTTTTCTATTAAAAAATCTAACAACATACGTTGACAGCAAATCATTATATCAAACTAGCAAACCTTCATCAAATCAAAAGTCTGTCATACAACAACTTGTTAATTCAACAAAATAATCAATCAATCAGCTAGTTAATGAATTAATCAGTTGATCAGTCAGTCATTTTTAGACACAATAAAACTAAACTAACTTATAAACTATACTTTTATAAATTTAATTTAACAAATGAAATCAAATAGGTCAACATGAGATAAGTCAACCTATAATGTATAGTCTATAAAGTGAGCCGGTTGAGTGGGCGAGGAGCTAGCGTAATGGTGTGATAAGCAGGAGACCATGGGTTTATTTCAGGACCATCTATGATATTGTGTATTGGTAGCATGTGATAATGAGAAGTCAATCTGGTAGCAAACTTGGTTGCGCTTCAAAAGCCTCGGGTTCGGTTGTGTAGTTCACAAAAGTGTCCGTGCCTAACAGTTCCCTTGAAATGTAGAAACAGGCGTAAAACAGTCGCTTAGTGCTTCTATTAATAGAGTAAGAGCTACAGAGTGCAGGGCTCTGAGAGCTAGTGTCGCACTCTGCTCACCTCTGACATTTCTTCTTAATGTCTCCACTCATTCTCTCAGACAATCGTGTAGCTGCTTACACACGGTATCAGCTGCTGAAACACCCTATCAGCTGTTGTCACACTCGTATCAGCTGCTGTCACACTTGTATAAACTGCTGTCACACTCGTATCAGCTGCTGTCACACTCGTATCAGCTGCTGTAACACCCTATCAGCTGCTGTCACACTTGTATCAGCTGTTGTAACACCCTATCAGCTGCTGTCACACTCGTATCAGCTGTTGTCACACTCGTATCAGCTGTTGTCACACTCGTATCAGCTGCTGTCACACTCGTATCAGCTGCTGTCACACTCGTATCAGCTGCTGTCACACCCTATCAGCTGCTGTCACACTCGTATCAGCTGTTGTCACACTCGTATCAGCTGTTGTCACACTCGTATCAGCTGCTGTCACACTCGTATCAGCTGCTGTCACACCCTATCAGCTGCTGTCACACTCGTATCAGCTGCTGTCACACTCGTATCAGCTGTTGTCACACTCGTATCAGCTGCTGTCACACTCGTATCAGCTGTTGTCACACTCGTATCAGCTGCTGCCACACCTGACCCGGCCCTGACACGCTGCTACGACACGTCCCTGACACGCTGCTACGACACGTCCCTGACACGCTGCTAGCAGCTGAGCACCAGCAGTGCACCACATCTCCGCTTCTTTAATCCCCGCATTGTGCGCCCCTCTCTATTCCACCTAGTCGCACGCCACTTCAAGGACTCCAGTGGAATTCTCTTTCCGCTCTGTTAATCCCGTTCCATTCATAACTGTGCTCTCGTCACCCATGATGACTGGGCGTCGCTTCATCATCGCGGATCGTCAGAAATTCCACTCAGTAACGCGGCTGACAATATCAATCTAGCGAGCTATTTATAGCAGTGGTCACGCTAGGTCAGAAATAGACTGAGGGCGCCGGGTTAAAATGTTCTGCCATTTCCGCTTTGTCAACCAGGACTTTATCTAGACATAGATCTTCTAATGTCACATGATTTTATGTTAAACATAGATCTTTCAATGTCACATGATTCTACGTTAAACATAAATCTACTAATATCACATTATTCTATGTTAAACATAGATCTACTAATGTCACATGATTCCATGTTAAACATAGATCTACTAATGTCACATGATTCTATGTTAAACATAGACTAGTATATCTAGTACTCGATATCTCTGAATTTTAGCCATTGAAGTTCTTCAGGTTTGCCTTTAATACTTCAAAAAAGTAACACTGCTAGATGTTAACTTGGACTCCCCAGAAAAGTTGCGAAGGAATCCGCTTTGCTCTAAGAAAAAACATGATATTGATTAGAACTTGTTCAGATTAGCGGCACCCTAGGACAATTTAAATATCAATCTATTGAGGGGTGCTAATGAGAGGTCAGGAATAGGTTACTGGTATATTTAGAGAGAGAACCATGATCATTTATTTGTAAATGAATCAACATATACACAAATCTCACACAACGAGACAGAATAGAAGTAAAACGGACGTCAGAAAGAGCACAACTGAGCTCTATCTGGCTGACTACCGGGAACACGGAAACATAGTAACATAGCAACATAGGATCGTAGAAAAATTGGAGATATTAAACACAAATAATGAACATAGCATTGAACTGTAATGAGCAAAACATTAAGGACTAAGTAAAGTAGAAACCAAAGATTTGTAGAGCTAAAAATGAATTAAAATTAAAACCGGATTCAAACAATAGTAAGCCTACAGGCCGGACTAATATTAGTATATAACCCCTGAACGATCAGAGGTTTTACTGACTTGAAGACAATGTACAACTGCAAACATAGACACGGATAATCATTTCTAAGTATCAATTAAATGCTGTTTGTACATTTTGTTAAAAACTGCTTCAGTGGAGACGGGAATATAAAGAAAAGTCACGTTTGAACTAAAACATAGAGACACATCAAATTTGTATTTGAGAAAATTATTAGTCATAGATTTGGGATGGGGCAATCGCCTTGAATACACCGACAACATATAGGATTAGCCAAACACACAAGAATACACGTAAGCAAAGAGAAACATATAGAGAGCCACACATGTAGAAATACAACAAGAGATAGACTGGCCTTGTACCACTCGACTCTATTGACGTCATAGTTGCTATCTCTAAGCTCCGCCCATAACTCTAAGCTGCTGCAGTAGCTGCTAACAGCTTACTGTCCCTGCGCAGCTTACTTCATATAGAAAAAATCTTACTTCTACCGCTAGAGCAGTAAAGGCACTGTAGACTTAAGTTTTAACATAACAACAAGAGTGCTACAATTATCAATGGCAACATCGAGCATTATTGAGACATAATCAAGCCGGCGAGCAAAAAGAAGGTCCAAAAACAATGCAAATTTTAAAACCAGAAAATCAATCCAAAGTAGAGGGAATTAAATGCAATTAATTTAAGGGAATTTAATGTAATTGTTATTAATTTATTTCCAATGACTCCATGTAATGAATTATAGTTTTAAATAAAAGAAAAATCTCAACATGTCGAATTACTGTAAGAGAAATCACAATTGTAGACTTTTCTATTGACGTCGGGTAATTGTGCCTTATAAAGTCTTATTTCTACGGAATCATTTAGTAAACGAGTTACCCAACGCACTCTTCAGAAAAAATATACCAAATTGAAAAACTATTTTGGAAAAAATGCGAAATATATCTTTGGCAACCCCTCCACCCACTCAATATTATCACAATTAGACTGGTGCTACAAGTCTTCATAACTTTCTGAAAAAAGTAAAATTAAGTTAAGTTGTAATACTAACAAACAAAATGAGTGAATTTTATACAGTTGTTATTACTTTACAAGTGATTGTAAATGTTGTGATTTAAATTGCTCATCACCACTTCCAAATTCTAGTAATTACCTTTTAGCTGATTCGTAACAAAAAAGGCACGATATGCACTACAAAAACAAACAAAAAATAGATTACTTGCTTTAATGTTTTCATTTCTGATGACTTACATATGTTACACACCCTCATCCTAAGCCTTTTCGAAAAGTTTATAAAAATACTAGCTAAATTTGACGTATTATTTAGGTTTGTTTTGTTTTTGTTGTCTAATCGATACTCATGACTTCGCAAAGATTTTCTTCATATGAACGAAGCTCCAACTAGAAATACGTCATCAGACTGCGGCCTAGCTGCAGCAGCTGCTGAGAGCTGCAGCAGCTACTGCCTGGAGCAACAGCAAGCAAAGACAAGCTGCTGTCTCCGGCAGATAAGTACAATTTTACAATTGGTAACACAGTTTTACACTGGTACGTGTACATATACATATAAATATTATATTTCTTGCACTCTTAAATGTAAGCTAAATGAGTCCACTACAATCCTAATAATATTATGTCACTTCTTAAGTCAATTTATAGGCGTTTATAGACTACCAGCAAACTTACTACAACATAAGTCTATAGACTAAAGAATATTAGAGATTATGACCGAATGTTTATGCTACATTAAAATATAATATGCCACTATTAGCCTACATTTAATATAGAACATTTTATTTTTTAAATTAAATTATATTACAATCTTCAATACAGCACAGTCTTCCTAAATATACATGTATATCTTTTTTCAAACTACCGTTGCCTATAAATAATCTTCTACTACCTTTCTTCCACAATAATTGCTGATAAACTGCATATAGGAAAATCGAACAATTGCAAGTACCTTAACTTATGATCATTAGAGTTGAGATTTTACAGTGGAGGTCATTAGGTTCAATTGGTAGGCGAAACCCCTAGGGTTAGGGGTAGAGTAAATGCCCCCAACTTTTATATGTATTAGACAACAACAGATCATGTAGGCCTATGAAAGCCGGCTTTTTTAATATCTTCGCAAATCCTATGAAAGCCGGCTTTTTTAATATCTTCGCAAATCTTCTGCAGCAGACGCTCGTCATCTATATATTCATTGTAGCCTACTTTCAAAATTGACCGACTCACAGCTAACTGGAGAGACCCTTATCCCCGTTACATATCCGAAATATCATTTTGATAGATGACAGAGTATCAACCTTATATAAGGATCCAAAAATCCTAAATATTATAAAGCAGGCAAAGCTAAGGTTAACGTCAGTTTCCTCACTCGAAAGCGATGTCAGTGACGGGCGTGCCCAGGATTTGAACACCACACATGCTGATCCGCGGTCGAGTATCTTACCGTCTTCGCCACTGGCTCCAGCTAAAGAAAAAAAGAATTATTCTACAAGACGTAAATGCTTCCATGGCTTCATAATCTAAGTTCAGCTGATCAGCAGCTGCTCACCGATGCTATCACACAGTCAAGTGCTGCAGCAGCTGCTGATACTGACAGCGCAGCTGAGCTCTACCATCTATCAGCCTAGTGCACAGTTGCTGCAGCTGCTGACCCAGCTGCTGACCCAGCTGCTGCTACTGAGATAATTACATAACACAGATCTGCGAAATGAAAGTGATGCCAAGCGTGTAATAAAACAAGAGCTAAAAATAGATGCGGAGCTCAATGTCTAAATAAACAACCCCTGTCCATCGACATTCTGCTCTAAAACACAAGTTCAATGCTCCTTTTGGTGGCCACTGTTTTCTCTAGATCCTCTAAGAGGCGTTTAACACAGATGCTTAGGAAAACACTGGAAAATCAGTTCAAAGCCCGAGTATAATATAATATCACATCACTCAATATAATATCACATCACTCAAAAGTCTAAAATATCCCGTCACACAACCATTTGCTACTACCTCATATCCAACAACATAATACAACATGTCATCCAAAACAATACAATACCACATCACTCAACAATAAAATCACCTATCACATCACAATATACATGTAAAATTACACATCATTCTACAATAAATATCTCTTTCTTTTTCTCCCTCCCTCTTTCTTTCTCCCTCTCCCTCTTTCTCTCTCTCTCTCTCTCTCTTTCTCCGGAGTTCTGCAAGCGGCAGGTCCAAGATACATATTCCTACTCACATGCTTTTTAATCAATGGAGTGCTCCATACAGAACACTCCATCGATCAAAAAGTTAATGCCTTCACAAAAATATTATTATTACCATTATTATTATTATTATTATTAGTATTATTATTATTATTATAAATTAGCAAATTAAAAGAAAGCTTAATTTATAAAATTATAGTAGCCTACAAGAGAGAAGGTAATCTCAGAAAAAGATGAAATAAATTCACTTGCACAAAATCAGTACACTTGCAAATACAATCAAAAAACAGTTAAAAGCAATATTTCAAATATTTAGGCATACGTATATCAGATTCACATAAGCCCTTTCTAAAGAACGCCAGATAGCTAACACTAATGATACTATGCGGGAGATTGTTCCACTTATTTACACATCTACTGATGCTTTGCGTTAAAAGCTGGTAAATCTAATGTTAACGTCAGTTTCTTCACTCGAAAACGATGTCAGTGACGGACGAGTCCAGGATTTGAACCCCGCACATAATGATCCGAGGTCGAGTGTCTTACCGACTTCGCCACTGGTTCCAGCCAGTTACACCGTATATTGTATCCTAATCTGCTGAGGCTACATGTGAACGTCTGAGGCAAGGAAATCCTTTGTCCTTATCGATGTATAGGTCTCTGTGTGTTTCGTAGCGCTTCAGTCCGAGAAAGTCCTGAACGAGAGACATCTCTGCCACAGGATCTCCAATTTATCTCTCTCCGTGCACCATGTAGATCTGCCTGAGAGGAAAGTAATTCAACGCTTCAGATGTTTCCAGTATGGTCCTATCTTATTCCGATAGTTTTCGATTGGTATGATTGAGGGGTGGTCAACTAGATATGTTACTTGTGACCTCTTTGACGGAATTATTTGTGTATGTCACTGTGTATTTTGAGTGTATTGAAATAAACATAGTTCTCTCTCTCGCTCTTTCTCTCTCGCTCTCTCTCTCTCTCTCTCTCTCAATCTGTCTTTGCTTTCCTATGAGCTGTTCCATAGGCAGTTGAAGACCTATCTTTTCCATCTCTCTTTTCCATCCAGTGTCCATGAGCAGCGACCTGCGCCTAAACCACCTTTTCTTTAATTCCCTTTACTTTGGACTGATTTTCTGGATTTTGGAATTTGCACCGTTGTTGGATCTTCTTTTTGTTTGCTCGCCGGCTTGATTTTGTCTGAAATAGTGTCATTGATGACTGTAGCACTCTAACTGTTGTTATTATTATCTTGATGGCTCACCATGAAGAGGTCACTGACATGTTCGGAGGAAGCTCGGAGGTCGACCGGATGACCCTGAGGGACATTTGAGCAAAGGAGGGCATGGTGGGACGCTTGGCGAGGGCTTGGGTATAGTCATAGATGGATCGTGTTACCGGATCTCGAACGACGAAGACAAGACGTATGTTGGGATTCATGGAATAAATCCTGGACTGCGCTATTGTTTTAATATATTATTATTATGATTATTATTATGATTATTATTATGATTATTATTATGATTATTATTGTTATTATATTTTTACCCCGGTGTAAAGAACCTGAGGTTTGACAAACACGATTCGAGCAATACGTTCTGAATCGCCGCCCGGCTACTCGAGGCCATCTAGCTGCTTAAAAGAATTGCTGAAGCAGACTGCATTAAATCTACTATTAAATCTATCTATTATTAGTATTAGTATTTTTATTTATTTAAATTTCTACCCCGGTATAAAGAACCTGGGGTGTGATAAAAACGATTCAAGCAATACGTGCTGAATCGCCGCCCGGCTACTCTAGTTCATCTAGCGGCTTAAAAGAATTGTTGAAGCAGACTGCATTAAATCTTTGCAAAGTCATGGCAAGCCTTTCATGTCATGCCAAAGAAAAGATGTCTCTCGCTTATCGCTAGTTTGCTCTGCAATAAGTCTGCCTATGCCATTAATATTATTATTATTATTATTATTATTATTATTATTATATAGTATTCTGCTGCTCTTTACCTAATTTCCTTTCCGTTTCCTCATCCTTGGATGAGGAAACGGACGTTAAACTTTTAGTATTATTATTATTATTTATTATTATTATTATTATTAATTGTGAATTTGACACAGAAGAGAAAAGAATAAATATAGGTAAATCATACGTACAGAATCTTCACAGTCCTGAGCACTGTCTGGTGACCTCTTTTCTCTGACCTTCACCTTTGCTGAACAATCCTCTGACCTATTTCTCACTGACGTCATTGTCGCTATGGTTATGACGTAGTATAATTAGCAGCATATTGTAATCCTCGTAATCATGTAATTCTTTCGATTGTAAGGCTATCAAGCTCAACTATCCATGAAACTGTCAAACCAAGATTAATGATATCCAAGAATGGTCAAAAATTCAATTTTAGATGATTTGAGGTAAAATTCTTGAATATTTTTCAAAGTGGGACAACCGCTGAACCGCTTTAGATCTCTAACAGGAAACAATCGACAAAGCTCACTCAATATCTTCTTAATTTTATGAACCAATCAATCAGTCCATCAATTAAGCCTAATGATTTAGACCACAAGAACGACAGAATCTATCAAAATGAAAATAGTTGAACAATAAATCAAGTAGTTAATGATTTAGTAAATCAATGACTCAATCACTCATTCATAAATTCCACATTGGATTACAATTAAATTAAATAGTTAACAGTAATTAATTACTTAATCAATTAAGTACCAACACACCAATCAATTTATGGTAGGGTTAATATGAAAATGTTTTGTATGTATGTGGCACAGCAGTAGTTGTGTATTTAACATTTATGCCTAAATTCAATGAAAATAAATATATGAATGTGAATGAAATGGTATAACATGATATAGTATATTATAATGTAATATAATGATATAATAGACCGGTGATGCAAGTCTTAAAGACTTCCTAAACCAGTATAATTAAGTTAAGATAATATTAATGAACATTTCTAGATATGCTTGCATTTATCTGAACGAATTTATCTATTTATTCGCGATCTTAGGTATACACTTAGTTATAAATGTGGAACGGAAATAAAATGTAGGCCTACAATTTCTCAAGCAAAAGTGGCCTCCAGTAAAAGGGAAGATCTACTAAAAAAAAGTTTGAAGAAAGCCACGAGCATCAAGATTATGAAGACCTTAGTGTAGACCAGGCTACTGTACTGTTGTGAAACATGGACGTTAAGAAAGGAGGATATTATAAAATTAGAAGCATTCGAAATGTGGCTATGGAGAAGATTGGAGAAGCTGAAATGTAGAGCCTACTGATGGATTGAAAAATTAGGAATGGAGAAGTGTTAAATAGGGTTGGCATAAATAGTCAATTGATAGATATCATAAGGGATAGAGAGAAGAACTGGATGGGTCATGTACTGAGAGGGAATGGTTTGTTGAAAGAATGAATTAAGGTAAGAATGGAAGGAAATATGGTTAGAGGAAGACCGAGACTGGGAAGCTGAATGAATTGATAACTGCTTCATATGTTGATATGATGAGGAAGACAGAGGATAGAGATATGTGGAGGAGTTATATGTCATGGACCTGCCAATAGGCAGTGCACTAAGAGAGAGAGAGAGAGAGAGAGAGAGAGAGAGAGTTAGAAACAATGAACTATGCTACTTGTCTTCTATTTGTCTAAATGTAATACTCTTTTATATATGTGATAAAAGTATCGGAATACACTGATCCTTTATTAATATAATAAATTTATGAAATTATATTTAATTTATATAATTACAAACAATTTATATACATAATTATAGCGAAAACAGCAGCGTCCAATTTTAATTCAACTTGTGCAAATTTAATAAGGTTTTCTAAACATGATTACCTTATCTAAATACTAAATTCAATCTGTATGAGCCTAACTAATCCAATTTCAATTAATGAACTTAACTAACTAAAGGTAATGAACTTATTATACAGTATATACACGTATGAAACTGTTTTAATAGCAATTAGCTGTTTAAATGTAATAGACTTATTAAATGTATTATATTGTAATGCGCGTATTTGAATATAATGAACATTCGATATTATATTAAATTGTAATAATAGATCTCTAAATATTATGAACGTATGATATAGTCATAAGCGTATTTAAATGTATTATGTAATGAAATTTTAAAGATCATGTATTATTTCAGATGTTATAGTATACATGTATACGCATACATAAGTTCATAACTAATCCTGCTGCATACTTACTATGTTAGCATTATTGTGATTTCTTATATTGATTAATTATTGACTTGAAGGGAAATTTGAGACTTGAAGGGAAATTTGAGACTTGAAGGGAAATTTGAGACTTGAAGGGAAATTTGAGACTTGAAGGGAAATTTGAGACTTGAAGGGAAATTTGAGACTTGAAGGGAAATTTGAGACTGGAAGGGAAATTTGAGACTTGAAGGGAAATTTGAGACTTAAGGGAAATTTGAGACTTGAAGGGAAATTTGAGACTTGAAGGGAAATTTGAGACTTGAAGGGAAATTTGAGACTGAAATATGCAGTAATCTGACTGAACAAGCAAATGAGACCTACGAAAAATCTTTTTAACAAAAAGTCTAAAGAAAGACACAAAAAATAGAGATAGTGAAAACCTTGGTTTGGACTACGCCATTGTATGAATGTGAATCATCGACCTTAAGGAAGGAAAATATCAGGAAACTAGAGACATTGGAAATGTGGATTTGGAGAAGAATTGAGAGGATTAGCTGGACTCAAAAGGTTACAAGTGAGGATTTTTGGAGAGAGTTGGTACAGATAGACATTTGATAAATGTATAAGAAATAGGAAGAAGAGATGGATAGGACACATTCTAAGGGTGGAAAGTCTATTAAAATAGGTCATAGAAGGTAGAATGGAAAGACAAAGAGGCAGAGACAGACCGAGATTAGGTATGTTAAATGATTTAAAGACCCACTCATGTGTGGACAGGAAGAAGAAAGCAGAAGACAGAGAAGAGTGGAGGCATTATACACCATGGACCTGCCAGTAAGCAGTGCACTAAGTGAAAAGAGATATTACTTAATTATTAATTACTTATGTTAATTAATTAAATATCTCATCTACTGAAGCAACGCCCGAGTCGTTTACTCTCGTGTATTCTCTATTAAACATAAGACTCACGAACGCTAACAAATCACCGAATAAAAATGAAAAACATTTCGAATTTTCCATTCTGAATTCAATGAGCAAATTTTCATATGGGAACAAATCAACATGGGAGAGATTTGATTGATAGCTTATTACATGCCGACACAGTTTCATAACTCAGAGCCCTATAGTTCAGTTCACAACCACGACCGTCTCTCAGTATCGTTGCGCTATAAAAACCGACGTTAAACGAGACAGATTGTAAAGTTTACGTGATTGCACAGCGTGAGTGTTCGCACATCCTTGCTTTTAACTGATTATAGCTTAACAACAGAGAATATAACAAGAACATAAAAAGATTAAGCATAGTTATCAAGTACCATAAACACTAGGCATAGTTAGCTTAATCTAGGCATAGTTAGCTTAATCTCTGCATAGTTCACTAGTTTCGGCTTTGAGATTTCTAATATAGAAGAACTGCGCTGAATTCATAAACTAGCTTACAATCTGTTAGAATAGTTACGAGCTTCTCACAGTAAAACAATATTACTCTGAAAAACTTGCTAACCTGTCAAACGATCGACTTTGCGCTATTTTCCAGTTATGCCATTAATCCTCATATGCTACTGAATGTCTGTTCGAGTATGCTTGTTTATATGTTTGTATTACCGTCTGGTGCTTAGAACTCTTGTTGCAGACTCTGCCGCTTGTAGATCAACATAAACCTGGATAGACCGCTGTCCGCCCCATGTTTGAAGACACACGAGCCCGTTGGTCAACGTTCACCTCCTCTAATCCTACTAATGCGTCATAACTCGGAGGACCCGAAAGTAGTCCAGCTAAGGGTTACATAAAGCTGTTTGTATGATGTCAGGGACGTCCCTGACATCATCCTTGTGTGGATACGAACGTTAAACCTTTATTATTATTTTTTATTATTGTTTGTACTGGCAATTTGGAGACTTGGTGTGCTGGATGATTTGGCATTTAATACAAGTTGATATGAAGAGAAAGGCAGAGGATAGAAATATATGTAAATAAATATATGGATGAGTTTATGCCATGGACCTGCCAATAGGCAGTACACTGAAAGAGAGTGACGGTTTAAAGAAATAAAGCTATGAGTAGGTGTTATCTGTAAAACAGTCTTACATTATGTATGTATACAGTATATATTGCATTTATAAAATATGTTGCAGTTATTTAGCCAAACTTTTCACGTATAGCCGTAGTATGGCCGGTAACCTCTGTTCTAGACTACTTCACAGCTCACTATAAAGTAGTGTTCTTTCCTTGATTTTCATATCTCTACTGTATACAGTGCCAGTTCTCAGCTAGCGTTGATACGGGATTAACTTGCCTGGTTCCCTAGTAGACATTCGAATATTGTGACCACCCTCAATGAAGTCACAATACATTGAATACACGGATCCGTATGAATTCCCTAGGTTACGAAGCTCCTGCCACTCGAACATGCTAACCATGCGATTATATGTTTGGGATTCAGAATTTAACTGCACACGGGAATAGGCGGTTTAAATATTTAAAGCTATATGTAGGTGTTATCTGTAAAACAGTCTTACATTATGTCTACAGTACATATTACATTTATAAAATATGTTGAAGTTATTTAGCCAACTTTGTCACGGTTGTCACATAGGTACGAGTTCAAAAACAATTCATAGTTCATAGTACATAGACGGAACCCTCGCAGGATTAAAATGATCTGGATTGAATTCCGGTCGTATTAATATCCTAGATGTGCCGTGGAGTGGAGAGGTTAGAAGTTACGTAATTCTATTTTCACACGAAGGCGGAGCGAAACAGATTAGCTTTTTGCTGAAGAAATGCATTTTGATCTCGAGGTGATAAAATAACTAGGCAGATCCCTAACGCAACTGGCTAGTTTCTATTTGTATATAACATAGGTGTTTATATTATAGGCCTGCTAAGCTTGCAAACAACGCATATCAATTTATATTAGCGTTATTCGTCTATTCAGCATTCTCCCAGTGGCACAGCTAATGCATGTTCAAAATTTACGCTTATCTCGATCATACACGACGGAAACGGAAAAGGACGTTAAACCTTTATTATTATTGTTATTATTATACACGAGGACACGGTAGATCAGATACGTACACAGGTCAGCAAAAATAATTAAATGTTTGAAAGTTGCTACAGCAATTCACTGTTGTGGTTAAAAGCAAACCTATAGAAACTTCTGTATACATGTACATAAAGAATTTGAGTCCCAGCATCTAGTGATCCACTGAATCCACCCTCATCTCAAAGAATCCATCCTCATCCCAGAAAATCCAACTCATCCCAACAGTTCTTGATCGTTAACCGCAATCAGAGAAGTGCCACGTCTGTCTACAATCAAGAGGACACCCTAGATTAACTAGACGCTCTCTTATATGACAGATATAATGTAATTTTTGTCGGATTGTGGAAATGCAAAGAAATTAGAAGTGGACGCGAAATAAAGTCACTGTTAAATACAAAAATCCCAGTATTTTAAAATCTCTAGTAGACCTATCCTCTAAAGCAGAACTCTTGAATAGATTCTGAAAATGGTCTTATATACATGTAGAATATTTAGACTGGTTTTCTGAATTTTGAAATTTGCTCCGTTTTGGACGTTTTTGTTCACCGGCTAGGATTTGCCTCAATAGTGTTTGATGTTGTCATAGACGACAGTAGCACTCTAAGTGTTGTTATGTTATATATGTATATTACGATGTATAGAAACCAAAACTTCCATTTAAACGTACATATCAGCGAATATCTTAAAGCATTGAACTCTAGGAGCGGGTGATCAGAGTCAAGCATATATTTGTATAATGTATATATTACTTGTAATTTATGTCTACCGGTATCTTTAATGACTTGAACTAAATACAAATTTAGCTGCTGTCCTTGTTTTACCTGATGCCATAAATATAAACGATTAAATATTTGTAGAGTAGATCGTGTACTTGCAGACTATACATAAGTAGAGCAATTATTTTAACTGCTCACGTAGCAATAGTTTGACAGCCACTGGGCCCATATATATAATGAGCAGAGTTTGACAGCCACTGTGCCTATATTATAATGAGCAGAGTTGCACTTCGTACGGAGTTTAAACAATCAAGCTCTGACGTCATTCTAACGTTAACCCGTGACCACAACTACAAAGTCTACACATACTGCGTGTTAAAACCAAGCGCAGTGATTATATCTGGCGCTGTAATGAGCTAGGCTACATTTCTATCTCCATCCGCTATTTTGTGTGCTTTTTAAGACTATCGTGTTGTAGAAGCCAACAATTCCTCCTAAGTGTGACGATTCACTGTCAAGATTGAACGATATAGCCAATAATATAACCAAATGTAGCACTGCTCATGAAATGCATACATATGTGATCTGCCAAATGTGATACTGCACATGAAATGTTAAGTTATATGCATACATTTGTGATCTACCAAATGTGATACTGCACATGAAATGCGAAGTTATATGTATACAATATATGATCTACCAAATGTGATATTGCATATGAAATGCTATGTTATATGCATACATATGTGATCTACTGAATGTAGCATTGCAGTTGAAATGCGAAGGTATACGCATAAAATATGCGATCTACCAAATGTGACATTGCACAAGAAGTTTTATGCATACAGGATGTGACACATACGACACGAGAGAAGAGCGTGTGTAACCCCAGTTCAGTGAGCTTGTAACTTATAACGTCAGAGACTCTGTTTTATCGAACATATCAAGTCTTAATAACATCCAGATCTACGAGATTATTGACCAACATTGTAACCATAGTGATCTCTCTCTCTCTCTCTCTCTCTCTCTCTCTCACTCTCGACACACAACTGCTAAATGTATATCTCAACTACAGCCTTCCTCAACTTAACGCGATCACGGCTTTCCACAGTATTTTATGCTATTCTTGTTGACGATAATGCTATGGATAAGAAACAATATATAGTGTTGACAAAGCCATTAACTAAACATATACAGTTTTCACTGCAGTCTTATAGACAGGATGATTTCATGGCTCATTGATAGAGACAAACTCATTCAGGATATTCTAGAGTCAAATTCCAGCACGCACTATTCCACTTAGCATCATGGACACAAGCAGCTACCCATTAATTCATCCATTTCACCGATCCAGTGTATATCCAAGATTATACTCCTGCTTTTACGGAATTTAGTGCTTAAGATTATTTATTTTTCTTTGCTACAATACCAACGCCACTGAGGTCTATTTGGGGAGAAGAAACTGGCTTTAAAGTTAATTAGACAATGAACCATGTTATTACTGAGACAATCAGTGCGCGACAGAGAAAGAAATCAGTTTAATGTGAAAGACCTCTGGCAATACTGAGTAATGTTAGTACTGATACAATGCAATACAATAGCATTTCACGACATTTTCTTGTCAGGGACGTCACATGCAAAAATAAAACAGAGCTAATTTATACTACAAGCATATGATGTGTTAGTTGAGCCGCATGAGTGTGGTATAGGAAGACTGTGGAGATAGTAATCATCTAAACAGAGCAAGTACTTTGGGAATAAACTTTACTTTCTTACAAAACATTTTCTCTAAATCTACCGGCAATGTTCAGCATACAGCCACAGTTATAATTACATGCAAATGTTAATTCAACACGACTCAACTCCTTTCACACACCTTCTTCGTCGAGATATAAAAAATAAATTTAAAACACATATTATTGTATTTAGCCCTTTAGATTATATATAGTCTATATATATATATATATATATATATATATTTACTAAATATAAACACTAGAAATGCTTGGATTTGCATAAAATTCGCAGGAATTAAATAAATGAACAGCTATATAAAGTAAGCAAAGCTAAATATACAACAGTTTTAAGCCACTAGTATACTGACGGCAGTAGCCCAGGTTGGATTTGACCAAAGAGCCACTTACTTATTCAGCAAGCGTGTAAACATCTAGGCCACCCAACCGGTGTAATCTGGAAGAATAAAATGTGTTTGGCACTATCGAAGCTTTGCACTGGTTGGATTGTCGAGTGCCTAGCGCACTTGCATGAAAAGTAAGCGGCCATAGATTCGAATCTTCGCCGAGCCGTTTGCGTCGGTATCTTTGTGATATAGAAGCAGGCGTTAAAAACTTTTATTGGTTCCGGTGAATAATTGTGAGGAACTGTATGGCGGTATTAAACAAGCGTAAGACGTGCATTAGATGTGTGGTTGTATAGACAGTTAGTATTGCTGAGGTGTATTACGTAGGGTGGTATTAAACAAGCGTAAGACGTGCATTAGATGTGTGGTTGTATAGACAGTTAGTATTGCAGAGGTGTATTACGTAGGGTGGTATTAAACAAGCGTTAGACGTGCATTAGATGTGTGGTTGTATAGACAGTGAGTATTGCTGAGGTGGTATTGTGTAGGGTGGTATTAAGCACGTGTTAGAGTTAGCAATAGATGTGTGGTTGTTGTTGTTGTTACTCAGAACTTTCTCGAGTTTATCTTAGCGATGTAGTGTTCTTTGTATGAGCCGATATAAAGCACTCCATTCACATCCTCCACTCCACTGGAGTGTAGCACAGTCTTCCCCTCCAGGTCCATCAGAGTCCTCACGATCTCTCCCTTCTCGTTCAGCTCCAGCAGGATAGAGCCGTTAGGATCAAATCCCAGCCACAGACTTGGAGGAATCTACAACAGCACAGTTCTACTATCAACAACAACAACATCACAGCTCTTATAAAATCTCCTTATATCCGTCGATACAGTGCAGTGTTATCATAGTAATAAAATAAACAAAAAATATCAAAGAAACGAGCAAGCGAATAACAAGATTTTAGGGCTAACGTTGCCTCAGCCTTAGATTAACTTAAAAGGACCATCCAGCTCAATAGAAATCCACTGAGACAATTAGAATCATCCAAATCAAGAGATTTTATTGTTAAATACTCTGAGATAATTCTGATCAAAGCAGTACGAGCTTTCAAATACGACAGTTCTTCAAAACCTTCTGTACAGGTCAATGCACTGCACTATTGTTGATCTTGCTTTCTCTTCCATCTATACATTTATAAGGATATTCCAATGATGCAGAACTATTTGCATCGTTACGTTCCACATGGGACGTGTCTCACATCACCCTGACGTGAGGAACAGGACGTTAAATCCTGATTGTACACTACACACGAGCATGACTCATATAGGCAGCTATCGTCTCACCCAGGAGAGGATTTTTCTGATCCAGGGCCGAGGTCCCATGAAGTCTATAGCGTTGAAGTTCTTCTCCCGGTACCTGCTGATCCCTGAGGCCACCCAGTACCCACCCGAGCTGCTTGGTCGTATGTTGTCTGGCACACAGGGCAGGTTATCAGCAAACACCTCGGCTGTGCCCGCCTTGATGCCGTGTATGTGGTACCTATAAATCAATCAATCAGTCCATTAATCAATAGCTAAGATTAAATCAATACGTAGATAATCCTTATTAGAAGCTCCAATAAGCCAATAACACAGATATTGGCTCAACACTGCCCAGCACTTAAATCTTAGCGTGTCTAATTGCTCTTTCCAACTACCATTCAACAGCTTCTAAACTTTCTTCCATCGACTGCCTTCACATTTATCTCACCTAAGAGCAAACTTCACTAGCTGCAGATGATCAACATCTCCTGTACATCTGACATGAATTATGACCTCAGCGTACAGTTATCTTATCCACGACAACATCTATGCAGTAGTTGCATCGTTAACAGCTATTTCAAAATTTTAAGATTAAAGCTCTTAGTGTTTTTCATCAGCCCCACTGGCCGCTCTGAGCTCAAGTCACTGACGACGGTACCACTTGCTTGATATACATGCAGATAGTAAGTTCAACTTTTGTATGTATTACGAACCATGAACTAATACTAGCTCCATTAAGAACTGTAAGTCTTATAACTATCATGGTAGTCAGCTAAATAAGATGCTCTGTATCTTCACTGACGACCAATTTTTCTCAGGATAGATGTAGTAATCGCTATTGAGGCATTGTATCTCGTCATGCATTTTGTGTCTTTGAAAAAATAAACATATTATCTATTCTGCTCTATATCAAACTAATTTAAATAGGATATAGAGAAGCGGCTCAACGTACTTGAGGATTCTGGCGCGGAACGTCTCAGCGACGAGCACGTAGTCCTCGTGCTTGGACAGCTGCACGCCGTTAGCAAAGCCCAGTCCCTCCAGCAGCACCTCCGTCGTGTTACGTACCGGATCATAGCGCATCAGTCTAGTCCAATCAATCAATCACCCGATCACTCCATAAATCTGTTGATCAAGAGTTTAATCAAGCAAATCAATCAATCAATCACCCGATCAAAAAATCCATTAACCTGTCGATCAAGAAGTTAATCAAGCATGCTATCAATCAATAAAACAATCACGTAATCAATCTATCTTTCAAATAATTACATATAATTATCAATCTATCAGTGAATCAAACAGATCATTATTCAAGCACGAAAAACATGCAATATAGTCTGAACCATCTAGCTGTTCATTCAACAGTCAAAGAATGATTGATCATATTTCAACAAGACGAGATGACATTCAGCACTGCTACATAGATCACAGACCTTACAGTATCGGGTACTCATCAACCAAGGACTAACTGATCATTCCTATATAAGGCACAGTTCATGATGACATCTAGCACCATGGACAAACCTTCCAGTGGGGCGCCCATCGAGCAGATCCAGGGGAAAGTTGCGACGGTTGTAGACGGAGCTGTCACTGAGGTACATTACCCCGTCCTTCGTTATGTCGAGATTGTTGAGGAACGCCAGGTGGCGCCCGTTGATATTCACTGAAGCCGGCAAGAGCTGCTGAAAATCACCTGCAATCAATCAATTAAACAGTGCATAAATTTATCATACAACTATCTATCAATCAGTCAGTCACTCAATCAATTAAACAGTGGATAAATTAATCAATCATACAACTATCTTATCAGTCAGTCAGTCGGTCAATCAATCAATTAAACAGTGCATAAATTAATCAATCATACAACTATCTATCAGTCAATCAGTCAGTCGGTCAATCAATCAATTAAACAGTGGATAAATTAATCAATCAATACAACTATCTATCAGTCAGTCAGTCAGTCAATCAATCAACCAAACAATTAACTGTTCATTAATTCGCTCAGTCATTTAAACAAAGTACAAACATCTAGTCAGTAAACAATATAAAAATAAACATACAAGTGTAGTTTAAAATTATAATTACACTAAAACTTTACTTATTAATCATGACTTAACAAACCAGTAGCTAGCAAAAGTCCCTGGAATCAATCAATTTATTTGTTCAGACAAGCAATCAATAAAGCAACTACTTAAATAGTGTATTACAAGAAATATTGATAAGTTTAAACTAGTAATTAATTAAAAGTTTCTGTAACAATTTTTAATCTACTTCTAAGTTAAGCTGATTAAGATGCTACAAATTCTTCACTTACAGCAGAAACTTGCAGCAATTGAATGACATTTAACCCGGCACTTCACTGGTCACAAGTTAATAGAATTCTATAATTACGATGACAAACCAGTCGCAACGTTGACCTTGTAAAGTCCCAGATATGCATCACACACTATCAGGAAACCATCGTTATCAAACTTTAGTCCCAGGGGCGTTCCGCAGTGTGCTTCATTCTCAAAACCACCACAAGGAGGTCGACCAAATTTAGCGATCGTCTTGATTTCACCGTTAGATATACGAATGACACTGCCATCCAGCAATCCAGTGTACAGATCTCCTGCGCATCAATCAATCGATAAAGATAGATATTCGATCGATACGGCGAACGATCAAGAAATTGATCGATATGTGAATCTAATTTTTGATGCATTTACAGCATGGACAAAGACATAAATATTTAGTAGGAAGAGTTTTCAGTCAAAGCATGTTCTATTTTTAGCTTAAAATTAACATATTCTAATGATCTTTGAAATATCCTTACGCAACCTCTATATCCTGAATGAAATCTAGTTGAACGAAAATGAACTGATAATTATTTTTCACATCATTTATAATAAATAAAATATAAATTAAATAAAGTATAATAACATGTATCATCCAAATTATATCACAAAATCTCAAATCACATAAACTCATTCATATATACAGAAACAATTTTACATTGTTTGTTATGGAAAAATTTTAATGTTCATAGAATTAATTTATGTAAACAGACAAGCAAATTCAATATAATGTAACCTAACTGAAATATGCACTACCAGAAAGCTCAATAAAAGACAGATCATTTAAATGATAAATATTTCTAAAGTTCCAGAAAGCTGAATAAAAGACAGATCATTTAAACGATAAATATTTCTGAAGTACCAGAAAGCTCAAATAAAGACAGTTCATTTAAATGATAAATATTTCTGAAGTACCAGAAAGCTCAATAAAAGACAGATCATTTAAATGATTAATATTTCTGAAGAACTTGAAGACTCACCGTTATGATGGACGATGGCCTCTGGGGGGTAGATCTTGCCCTCAAACAGGCGCTCGGCTGACGCAAGGTGATTGTTCACCTTCAGAGAGGGCGGGTCAGGCAGCCTGCGAATAAACACACAACGCAAAATAATACAACCATATAATTATATTATATAATATAACATATATAATACAATATATTATATAATAATAATATAATAATAAGATTAATGCAAAAGAATATATAATTTTAACAATAGAAATGCGAATAGTTCATAAACAATAGTTAGCAAAATATTTGATGAACAATATGTAATAAAAGAAATTTGCTAAGTCAATTACACTGTGTAGTTAAATACATTTGTGTAATTGTGTATGTGTACATGTGTATGCACATGATGGTATGTTTATGCACGTGATGTTATGTGTATGTGTATGCACATGATGGTATGTGTATGTGCACATGTGTATGCACGTGATGGTATGTGTATGCACGTGATGTTATGTGTATGTGCATGCACATGATGTATGCACGTGACAGTATGTGCACATGTGTATGCACATGATGGTATGTGTATGCACTTGATGTTATGTGTATGTGCACATGTGTATACACGTGATGGTATGTATATGCACATGATAGTATGTGTAAGTGTCTGTGTGTTAACTACTTACACAAACGGCACGGGATAGCTGTCCTCTGGCACTGTGTATATGTAGATCATAAACATAGAAACAGGCAGTACTACAAATAGACCCAGTGATATCTTCAGCAAGGTGCCGCACCTAAATAATAATGACAATCTATTTATTCTCTCTCAAAGTATTTTATCAACACATTCCCAACTGATTATTAATTTCTGCAGAATCTTATCCTACAGTGCTTTTATAAAGAGGAGCGATTAAAAGTTTCTTAGAAATTATCAAATGCTATAGAAAAAAGGGAAATAGGTTTTGTTAGGAAAAGTTTACAAGAGAATTATGGAGCAGCCAACTCGTTTGTTAAGCTCCTTGTGCAAGTGTAATAAATAATTAGTTTTTACATTTTTTACTTAACAGTTTCATCATTTCTTTTCTCTCTCTCTCTCTCTCTCTCTCTCTTACTTCACTGTAATGGCATATTAATGTCTAAGGGTTAACTCCTACCGGCTGAAAGCGCTGGAGCATCACACCATTTTGATTGAATTGCTACTAAATATTGATTAAGGAAACAGTGCCACGTTCAGGTGCCCATGCGCCTAGGTACTCAAGTGATTATCATCTGCCTCCACCTGCAAATGACTTCGGTTGCTCTATTCTAAAACTTTTAAAACCGCTCGGATTCCACACCGAACAGCGGAGAAATAAGTTTAGTACTAAATTATATTAAATTAAATATTAAATTTGTAATAACAAATAAAATACAAAGTACAAAACCATACCCTAAACCAGATCCAGGGGCCGAACCCTTTTCTTTACTTTTAGTTGGTTTATCGCTCGTTTTACTGACGTCACGCTTACTGTCCCCAGCGGGATGCGATCTCTGCCTCAACGTCTCAGAAGACATGTCTGTTAGCGAGACTGCCACACTATGTAACTACAGCAAAGTGAGAAACAATCCCCGGGTACAATATATGGGTTAACCTGGAACGAGTGCTTGAATTCTTATAACATCGCTCAACATAGAAATAGAAAACTGGATTTCTGGAAATAGTAGACCTAGTCGTGAAAGACTTTTCTTTTGGGCAAAATGTTTCAAATTTTTATCGTTCACACTAAATATCATTCAAAGTTGAGCGCTATGTGTTCGGATATTTTCTGAAAATTGGATGATAGCTCGATGGTAGTACAGTGGCCAAATGATCGAATCCATGCAAGACGATCTACTGTATATGGATATCAAAGTACAAAATGTTTTAACTACAGACATGAGGCTACAGGCATTACACGCACATATTTTTAACTTCAACCATCTGGTATAATTCAATCTCAGCTCCACTACCAAATGTTTTAAATACTGATCTTGGCGAATCATAAGTATAATTTTGCGTCAGCTAAGATGATACACAAAGTTGTCATTTTACAGAGAGTTTGGATTTGCATCTTCTATAGGACCTCATTTTCTGGTCTTTTCTTAATTTTGATTGCATACTGCTCGGTAATGTCGTGGTCAGCAGGGCCACAGTTATCGTGTTGTTGTTGCTGAATACTAAAGAGTTTTTTTAAAGAAGGCACATGCAGTTGAAGTTACTCATAATCTCACTTTGATGAGAAGTAAACAAACAACAAAATTATAAACAATATTTTGATGTAAAAGAAACATTTTAACATAATTTTGTATAAATTCTTTCTCTAACTTAAGCGACATTCCGTTAACGAGTCAATATGTCAAAAATGGATGGTAGGTTTTCTAAATCTTGTTATCTTGTATTTCTAATATTTCTAGAAATGAAATGTTTCTTCATTTCGGTTACACCTTTATTTTATTTGCCCGTTGTCCCACTATTTATCGTTAAATATGTCGTGCAAATAGAAAAAAATAAACTAAATATATATAATAAATAAATTAAATAAAAACAAATAAATAAAATATCGTGCTAATAAATTATAATATAGACAAATAATTTATTATGTACAATTTATATATCAAAACTATGATAAATGTTGTGCTAATACTTGTATGCTTTATTTATTTTATTTCATTAACTATTTTAGAATTATCTTAAATATTCCATCGTTTTTTAATTCGAATAATTGAACTTATTTTTATGTTTGTGTTTCAGATATGCTGTTCAATCTCAAGGTAATATATTATTCTATTTAATATTTGTGATAATGTAAAATATTGTCACATTGAAGCTGACCATATTCTCTTAACTTGTTATATAGCTATCTGATCCTGGCTCCAGCCAGTGGCGATGTTGGTAAGATATTCGGCCGCGGATCAGTATGTTCGGGGTTCAAATCCTGGACTCTCCCGTCACTGACATTACTTTCTAGTGAGGAAATTATCTTGGAAATTTATCATTTAAAATGATCTTTTAATCTATATTTCTGTGTAAACCGAACAATGTCCTAAGTTATGAGCCAATGAGGTTATGAATGAATTAACTGATGAAATGAAGTAAACAGAATGAAGAACATTGTAGTCATTTATATTAATTTTGAAAAGATTTTATATATAGGTCTAATATATATATATATATATATATATATATATATATATATGTATATATATGTATATATATACATATATACATATTTATATATATATATATACATATATATATATAAATATATATATATATGTATATATATATATATGTATATGTGTGTGTATATATATATATTTATATATATATATATATACATATATATATAAATATATATATTATATATATATGTATATATATATCTATATTATATACATATATATATATATTATATATATATATTGTGTGTGTGTGTGTATATATATATTATTTATATATATATACATATTATATATAAATATATATATTATATATATATATATATATATATATATATATATATATATATATATATACATATATATATATAAATATATATATGTATATATATATATATTTATATTTATATATATATATACATATATATATATAAATATATATATGTATATATATATATATATATACATATATATATATATACTCTATATATACATATGGTTTTCATCGACTTTTGTAGTTCACAGCCAAACAACTTGAGAGACTGGCAAAGAAAGCAGAGAAAGAACAAGCTGTGCAACAAGCTAAAGTTAAAAAGGTTTGCTGTTTCTTTATGTAAATAATATTATTTCTAGTTGATCTCATATCTATATTAATAGTTACAATATAGAACAGTAAATATAAAATATAATATAAATATAATGAAATATAAAATATTATCATATAAAACATTATGTAGATAACGTGGGTAGGATTGTATAATGATGAAAGAGTAGTTCTGGATTTATCTGTTTTTAGATGTAATGTAGTTGCGACTGTGCTGCGTCTAGTATTTGTGGGTTTGAGATGTTAACTGCAGTTTGTAGTTGTTTGCTACATAAAGCTAATGTTAATGCTAACATTAGCTTTACGCAATAGATGTACATTTGCTTCATAATAGGTACACAGGTAACACAGGCACGTTGGTATTATTATATAAAGATATGAGAGTGATTTTGAATTTTTCTTTTGTCATGAAGGAAAGCACAGGCAGTGACAATTCTTACCATATTTTACTTATTCTGCATGAATGCTATCAGGATATGCTGAACTCTGCAAAATGTTAATATTGGACTATTGCATAAGTATTTTATGATGATTTTTTATTTACAGGCTATACAAGCTAAGAATGTCGACACTGCTAAGGTTTACGCAGAGAATGCCATCAGAAAGAAGAACGAGTCGTTGACCTATCTGCGCATGGCTGCACGAGTAGACGCTGTATCAGCCAAAGTTCAGTCTGCTCTCACCATGAAAGATGTATGTTGTTTGTTGAACTCTCTCTCTATCTCACTCTCTCTCTCTCTCTTGTCACTCTCTCTCTCGCTATATTTCTCTATCTCTCTCACTCTCTCTCTCTCTCGCTCTATTTCTCTATCTCTCTCGTGCTCAATTTTTCTGTTTCCTTATCTCTCTCTCTCTCTCTCTGTCTCTCTCTGTCTCTCTCTTCAATTTCACTTCATAGTGTCGAGTCCTTGGCACACAGTTTTTTCAACTTTTCTAGCTCTTTTGTCAGTATATCATTTTTATACAATACTTATTTTATATTCTAGATATATATATATATATATATATATATATATATATATATATATATATATATATATATATATCACACAATATATATATATATATGTGTATATGTTGTATATATATATATATCTATATATATTATATATATACATATATATAATATATATTATATATATATATATATATATATATCTATATATATATATATCACATAATATATATATGTGTATTGTGTATATATATATTATATATATATATATATATATCTATATATAGATATATATATATATATATATATATATATATATATATTCTAGTCTTGGTGTTCCTCTGATTTTCGTTGTTTAATCCTTTCATCCTGCATATTTCCTCTACAGTGTCACAGTTTACATCTCACTTATATAAAGTAAAGCTAGCGTTAAAGTCAGTTTCCTCACTCGACAGTGATGTCAGTAAAAGATTTGCTTAATTTACTTTTTTTTTTTTTTTCTTTTACAGATTTTATTCAATTTAAAATTGTATTTAAGTGAAGTTGTTAAAATATTGAGCTGTAGCTATAATTGTACACGTAATTAATCAATTAATTACTTACTGCAATCGTGCAAATAATTCAGATGTAAATAGTAATCAAAGCTCTGTGCAATCCATTATACTGGTTAGATTATGATGGCACATGATTTCACAGGTGACAAAGAAGATGGGAGAAGTAACGAAGGCACTTGATAAAGCCATGGCTTCAATGGATCTTAAACAGGTGAATCTATGCAATATGAATGAATTGATGAATGAATGAATGAATGAATATATGATGCATTAATTCACTTTTAATCTATTGACTGTGATCTCGTTCTTTTGGTTAATATTGTGATGTGGAAAGTCTGTATGGGCCATACTATTTAAATAGTTATTAGAATTTAAAAAGCTGGTAAAGCTAATGCTAACGTCAGTTTCCTCACTCGAAAGCGATATCAGTGACGGCGAGCCAGGATTTGAACCTCGCACATACTGATCCGCGATCGTATATCTTACCGTCATCACAACTGTCACCAGCCAGTGGCGATGTCGGCAAGATATTTGATAAAGATAGAATCGATAAATAAAGTTTTTTCTGTAGGTTTTGATAATATAATCTATTATATAAGCATTTTAAAACTTCTGACTGAAGTTATATGCAGTTCATAAGTGATTGATTGATTGATTGAAGGTCTCTAAGGTGATGGAAAAGTTTGAGGCACAGTTTACAGACCTGGATGTGAGGAGTGCGGTATGTTACATCTCATCCCATCTAATTTACTTACCTATGGAAAACTATATCTCTTTTGTATAGAGAGTACAGGAAGCCATAGAGAGAAAGTTTTGCCTTTCCATAGCCCCATTTTAATATTGAATGTTAATATGTAATTTAATGTTATTTTAATATTGAATGTTAATATGTTATTTAATGTTATTTTAATATTGAATGTTTATATCTAATTTAATGTTATTTTAATATTGAATGTTAATATGTTATTTGATGTTATTTTGATATTGAATGTTAATATGTTATTTAATGTTATTTTAATATTGAATGTTAATATGTAATTTAATGTTATTTTAATGTTGAATGTTAATATGTTACTTGATGTTATTTTATTATTGAATGTTAATATGTAATTTAATGTTATTTTAATATTGAATGTTAATATGTTATTTAATGGTATTTAATATATTGAATGTTATTTTGTTATTTAATGTTATTTAATATATTGAATGTTATTTTGTTATTTAATGTTATTTAATATATTGAATTTTATTTTGTTATTTAGTGTTTTATAATATATTGAATGTTATTTTGCAATTAAGTGTTATTTTATGTTATTTAATATATTTATGTTATTGTAGATCATTGAGGATGCTCGACAGTGCAACATTGAATTTTATCTCGTTATTTGATGTTATTTTGTTATTTAACGTTATTCTGTGCAGACTATCGAGGACGCTCTGGGCGGGGCTATGACGCTGTCCACGCCTCAGGATCAGGTGGAGTCACTGATCAGACAGGTGGCTGCTGAGAATGACCTTGAGATCACTGATCAGCTGGCTGACCTTCACCCCGGCCAGGCCAGTCTGTCCCAGCCCAGTGCAGCGAGATCAGAGGAGAGCGAGAGAGAGGACAACCTAGCGAGGAGGTCAGGCTGATAACTAAAGTACAGACTGATAACTAGACTAAAGTACAGTTTGATAAGTAGGCAAAAGTACAGCGTAAAAAGCTGCTAAAGCTAATGTTAACATCGGTTTCCTCACTCGAAAACGATGTTAGTGATGGGCGAAACCTGGATTTGATCCCCGCATATACATAATGATCTGCGGTCCAATATCTTTTCGACATCGCCACTGGCTCCAGTTAACAACAGTTTCATGAGAGCTTGTCCTTTCATGTGTGCTCTAACCTCGTCTCCTGCCTTACAAAACAATCCTGCAAAATATTTAAATCGTTAATATGGAATGTGTGTAGCATTGTACTCTCAATCTGACTAAGTAGTCGAGATTCACTTGATTAGATTCATTTACTCTCCTCTCTTGTGTTAATTATGTGGGCTGAGCCGGTAGCTTGTTGACAAGTTGTTCAACAGCGGATCAATAGGTGCAGGGTTGAAATCCAGTGCTCTCCCCGTCACCGACATGCTGTTGAGCGGGAAACTGACGTCAAATTTGGCTTTAGCCCATGCTTTTAAAAAAGAAATTAAATCGCGTCTGTCTGTTAGATGTCTGTGACAGGACAATTGTTGATCTGACTGGAATAGAAAGTTTTCCTTGAGGACGTTTTTTCTGCACTACCTCTAGGTGTTTGAGATTATAAACGTTATATGATAATTATGTCTTAATTGCTTATTTAAATCATGTTTAATATTGTTGTGTTTACAGATTGGCAGCATTGAGGAATTAGCGGGGTGTTTATTAGCTGAATGTATAGATACAGTAGAACAATGTACTGAACGTGCCTCCGTAGATCAACCTTTGTGATAGATCATAGCTGTCAATGCTTAGCTCTGAATTACTTGAAATGCGATGGAAAATAGGGCTAACTGTCCACATAGAGCAGCGCTTAATTTAGAATTTAGCCTCGGGAAATCACTGAATGTAATGCAAATATATGAAAATCACTGACGTCAGTTTTCTTAAAGACAACAATTTTACCAAAGTTTGGAGAGAGAAGCGCTGTAAAGTTATAGTTTTTCATGATGTGTCTACATATGTTGTTTGAGACGGAGTTATTCTGAGGTTGATGAGACAACTGTGCAGTGTACAGATTTAATTCAGCATTTCTCTGTCTGTGTATTATCTTAGAATTTATGAAAAATTGACTAGGCTACGAGTGCGTTGTGTTTGTGCGCAGTGATTATAATTATTATTATCTGCTTTTGTGTATTATTCTATTCTCAATAAAACAGTTACAAGATGCTCTCAAACTACTAAATTTGTTTGTCTTTATGCAGTTTTGTGAAACTATCAAAATACCTTTCATGGCTGCATTGCTTGAAGCGTTAACAATCTAATTGGCCATGCGATATTATTGTTAGACAAGTGTTGTACACAGTTAATATCATCCAGATGCCAAATCTTAGATAGATTAAGTGTGGTACACAATTAGTATCATGCAGTAGCCAAATCATTGTACTGCACATCTCACTGTTGCGCTAATGAAAATGTTTTTACTTGATCGAAGCATTTGTTGTGTGCGGACATATAAAGTCTAACTTAAAATAATATTGTTTATTTATTAAAAAGTATTAATTCAAGCTCACTTTGTGATATGGGACGTTTTTATTTTCATTAGTTATGAAGCTTAGTGAAAAGTATATTAGTGGTATCAGGAGTAATTTATGGAGATTAGAAACCAGAGTCGTTAAATATTGTATAGAATGTGTTAACAAGGTTGATGCCTAAGCTTTTATTTTCATTAGTTTTCAGGGTTATTAAGAAGTATATAGATCAGGTATAATTTAGAGCCCGGCTATACAGAACATTAACAAGTTTGTTGCCTACTGGTTGGAGCCTGTTTGTTAACTACTCTGGGCTCTAAAAAACCAGTGCAGAAATTATTACGAATCTTGTAAATCAATAACATGATCTACTTTATGTTTGTCTTCTAATGTAGTCGATGCTTGTAATAAAAGATGCACTTTAACTCTGCATATTATTCACAGTCGTTTCCTCGCTTCTTTGTTTTGCAGAAATGTTTAGTCTTAGGGGCAGATAAATCGTAAACTTTCCTGTGCAAAGTTACATGTACAAATTTTTTATTGCAAGGTTACACGCTTGACAATCGCACGCGTTTACAAAGTTTCCTTCTTAGTTCCTGTTTTTGTCGTTTTCACTATTTTCTCCTTCCTCTCCATGGTTATTAGTAAGCGTCGTTATATCTGAGTCAGCTTGGTGAAAAACTGTTCTAATCTGTGAGCATTTGATATATTGGGAAACTTTGTGTCCAGGGCAAGTCAAGGAAAACAGTCTTAGAAAAATTTTAGCAACGACAAATATAACACCAATATGCTTGATAACTGTATAGCGCAGATATGTAAGAAAATCGTTACAAAATATTAGAAAAGAAAGGAAATTGTTTCACAGTTGCTGTCACAAGTAATTCGATTATCATGCTATGAATTAAGTCTAGTTTTTTGATTGAACATTCATAGATGTCTTGATGGCCTTGTTTTCATTTCATATATTTGTGCACTTTTGCACTATATCACAACTTGTATTAAAAGGTTAATCAACAGAGATACAAAGCAAATAACTATCAGTTCCTCCATTGATTCATATACATATACTTCTTCTTGTAGGTTTTTATTGTTAATCCTACAATGTGATAGTGCAAACACCATTCCATCAACAATCACCATCTCTCTCTCTCTCTCTCTCTCTCAAACAGACAAGAAGTATGTCTTAGCATATAAAGATTTGAAATCAACTTTAACGTCAAAGTATCAAATCAGCTATTCATATTTCATATATTCTCATTATTAATTAGACGTAACAGATGGCAGTAGGCTACATGTTGGACTGCTGAGCAAGGAAAGCTCTGATGCGCTGCAACAATTCCTTCTTCACTTGATCCGGTACCAGCACTGAGCAACAATAACAGTTAACAGTAATTACAATATAGAGTAAACAACAACAACAGTAAACAGTAATTACAATATAGAGTAAACAACAACAACAGTAAACAGTAATTACAATATAGAGTAAACAACAACAACAGTAAACAGTAATTACAATATAGAGTAAACAACAACAACAGTAAACAGTAATCACAATATAGAGTAAACAACAACAACAGTAAACAGTAATTACAATATAGAGTAAACAACAACAACAGTAAACAGTAATTATAATATAGAGTAAACAACAACAACAGTAAACAGTAATTATAATATAGAGTAAACAACAACAACAGTGAACAGTAATTAAAATATAGAGTAAACAACAACAACAGTAAACAGTAATTATAATATAGAGTAAACAACAACAACAGTGAACAGTAATTAAAATATAGAGAAAACAACAACAACAGTAAACAGTAATTATAATATAGAGTAAACAACAACAACAGTGAACAGTAATTAAAATATAGAGTAAACAACAACAACAGTGAACAGTAATTATAATATAGAGTAAACAACAACAACAGTGAACAGTAATTAAAATATAGACTAAACAACAACAACAGTGAACAGTAATTATAATATAGAGTAAACAACAACAACAGTGAACAGTAATTAAAATATAGAGTAAACAACAACAGCCGTGAACAGCAATTATAATATAGAGTAAACAATAACAGCAGTGAACAGGCATTATTATGGAGTAAAAAACAACAGGGCGAAAAAAATGGAGGGTAAACAGCAACAGAGGTGAATAAAATAGAAGGAAAAAATCTGAAAAAATAAAAAATTAGAGATTAACAAAATAGAGAGTAAACAATAAGTGAGGTGTACAACAAGAGTGAGTAAACAGCAATTGAGAATGGTCTATTTACACTATGAGAGAGAAATTATTAGCTCAAAGGAAGATAATGACTTTGAATATAATAAATAATGAGTAAAGCTGATAAAGCTAATGTTCACGTCAACTTCCTCACTCGAAAGCGATTTCAGTGACAGACGAGCCCAGGATTTGTCAAAGTACGACGACAGTTAAAACAGGTGAAAGAAGTAGTGCCTCGGAAGCAATACACAGCCTGCCTTGTATAATAGATAATATAGCGGAAAAGAATTACAAATTGTGTAATTAGAAATCTAATTTAAGTCTTTCATACTTCTGCCCTTAGGCGTGATCTCAGCTACCAAATCATCCACCGTGATATTCTCTAGTCCCTTCTGACGAACAATCTCTGTCATACCAATCAATCAATCAATCAATCAATCAATAAAAGATGAATCAATTTTAAACGTTCACCCAATGCGAAGCCACAAAGCTTCAACAATTCAATATAAGAATTTAAAGCTGCCATATTGAAAACAAGAAGATATCAAATCAATTTTTACTACCCGGACTGGCAAGAATTTCATTACTACTTCTAGGCTAGATGAGGAATTACGAGATTGGTCAAACCTTTACAGTGAATCTTCAGCTGATCTCTCCAGCCGCACTCTATAAGTCTAGTGCGTAGCAGCTCCTTCAGCCTGAACAGAAATCAATCAATCACAACTTACAGCGATCGATTGATTAACCAAATAAACTAATATTTACCAAGCGTTTTAATGAATTAAAATTACACTCAATGGACCTATAATGCCTCTGGTTCTATACATTAAAGTACAGGGTTACTATTAGGGGTACAGAGTTCTAATTCATCAATTCTGTAGCAGTCACAATCTGCTATACTTCTTATCATAATTGCTCAATACTACTAATACTAATAATTCTCACAAATTCTACTGATGTCTGTAGCTTTCTTTCAGCATTAGCAACTATGATTTGACAGAATAAAATTTATGAAAAAATTACATATACTATAAAATATTCTCCTACGAAAACTTGAAATTGTGTTTAGTATTCGGTAAATTTCCACGTAATTCAATAAATTTAACTATGTTGTTTTATGGCAAATTTAATAGTATCTAAATCCCAAGTAAGCTAAAGTGGCCCACCTCGTCATAAGAATCCCGCAAGAAAATGGTATAACAACAAGAATGAGCTATACCCATTGCTAGAGGATTTAAAGTTCCAGTCATATGATATATATTTATATGATTAGTAATAACTATAAATTATTATGGTCTCTCTCTCGCTCAGTGCACTGTACTGGCAGGTCCATGGTATATAAAGCCTGCACTCTTCCTCTAATCTTTCTCTTCATGTCTAAATATGACTGGAACTTTAAATCCTCTAGCAATGGGTATAGCTAATTCTTGTTGTTATACCATTTTCTTGCGGGATTCTTATGACGAGGTGGGCCACTTTAGCTTCCTTGGGATTTAGATATGACTTTGTACTGGATTCCATCCAGTATAAAGTCATTCCATCCATACGATACAAGCCACTCACTTATCTCTCTCTCCGCTGTCTATCAGCTTCTGATTTATCGTTGCCTTCATCTGAGCATTCTGTGCCTTCCTGTCCTCAAAGCTGATTACAGAACAACAACAACAATATTGATTTAAAATTACTCGTACTATTATTGAGAAATCATATGCTATCAAACTGAATCTTTAGCAGCAATATTAGTGACTTCAGATAGTCAGGAATAGCAGACAAAGTGTACTAACAACAAAGTCTCCTGATATCGTTTAACATTACTGCATCACACAAGCAACAGATAAGTGTCATCTTATAAAGTATTAACAAAGATTTCAACAGTATTAAATAATTATGCTTACAATTAGTATTAGATCAGCTCGTCCGAGAATAAATCAGATCTTATTTTAGCATCTCATATTAAATAATTGAATTTTAAACGTATATTCAAATTCACCGATTGGCCGTTTGAAATTTCCTGACATTAACCGATGCTGTACAAATTGAAATTTTACACTAGTGATTATTTATACACGCGATAGGCAAACTTTACCCTTCACCTAAAGTGTCACAAATAGACAGGTTTGTTTAGTAGCACACATATTTCTTTTATATACAATTAATCTTCACAAAAAATAAATTAATAACAATATGCATGTACTTACTCGTTCATTTTGTGTTCAGTTTTATTGAAAATAGGGTATATTTTCTAAACGCTGATCGTGTTTGCTCTCATATAGAGTAATATTTTATGATATCTCTATCTTTTCACTATAAGTAACACTATTTATTTAACTCGAACGTTCAATGAAGAATAATTCGGCATTAACGTTTTGTCTTTGAGATTTTGTATCAAATAAAGAGTAAACAAATCAACAAAGCATTGTTTTGATCTTATTCCATGATCGAAAGGTAAAGCGAGCGCTGCCAGATCCTTTGTAACAGAATGCACAAATTTACTATTTTCCTCGTGAAAGTTGCAATTATGCCCATTACACTATTTTGCAGCTTAGATAACCTAAATGCCAAAATAGGTGACCTTAATTTAGCCATACGTGAAACTTAACTAGCCTATAATAACTCAAAATCATACCAAAGCAATTTTTATCGGTCAAGCAAAGCATGGCTGAGGATTGATTACGATAAATATAATTTGCATAAACTACCAAAGTGTGCCTTGAATAAATAATTTGCATCCTAACTTGCCAGGAATAATAAATCTAGAATGCATTCCCTCCCTATACGTATAAATTAACCACCTTTGAAATTAACTACATAATATAAATTCCATCCAATAGCCATACGATGATAAGATCTAACTAATTAACTGTTTAGATTAGTTTAAAATATTTTTGCATTAACCTATAAGTTGTCGTATAATTATGCACATATTATGTGAATCTTTTCTGGGTTGTGCAGTATAGAATATAGAGTTAACTGGCAATAGTTGAGCAAATCAAATACCAATATTTCCTTTATCTTTGGAATGATTTTCCTTTATCTTATACTTATTTTTTGGATTTTGGAATATGCACCGTTTTGGACCTTCTTTTGCTCGCTTGCATAGATTTGTCTCAATAGTGCACGATGTTGTCACGTACGACAGTAGCAGTATAACTGTTGTTATTATTATTACTATTACTTTACAGTGATATTTGAAATTAATTTCTGAACTAAAACAGCAGAATTCACATCCTCCGCCATCAATGGTCGGCCACTAATAGGATAAAACAGCCATATAATTGAAGTCAGCAATGACAGAATTTAGATAAACATGCCACGATACAATTTAGACCATTATATGTAATGATGCAATCTAGGTCAAAAGCAATTATTCATGAAGTGTGATCAACATATTACCAATTTAGATAGAAACTTAGAAATGACTCAAAGGAGCCACTTACTTTCCTTAATTCCTTTTGAACAAATACAATTCTTATTAGCCATACAGATAGTAATAGCTAATGTAATCAATTCACGTTTTACTATGGAAGTTTACTTTATTAAGACTCCATATAGTGAAAGTATGGAATTTCTGTTACTAAACGAGAACAAGAGGAATTATTTTGCATGGGTCGCGTTACTGGAACACCGGAATTTCTTGAAGCGCAGTAGCACTAACTTGACTGTCCTCTACTTCAGTTCATCTGTCGTACCAAACCTTTCTTGAAAGACAGAAGATTTATTTTCGTTGTCAACTGTATTATAAACACCTAACGATGTTAGAATAGTATTTAGTTTTATATTTAATTAAATTTAAGTGAAACACGTATTGGTATTTGAATTGATTGAACGTATTGATTGCTTAAATAACCCAGGTTGTAAATTAAATAAGACGACACTGAACTAGGCCTTATAAATTTACTTGCATACTAATTTTACGGAATGTAATTAAATAATGTTGAAGGGAAATAAACCGCCTGCTTCTAGATTTTCATGGTTAAATAAATTACCACATGTTTGTGATGATATGTCTCAGTGCGCCATCAATTAACAAAGCAGTTGTTTTAATATCTGGAAACATCAGATTATAGGAATAATAACTGCTATTGTGTTTATACACAATAGCACATGATACAATTCTAAGTAACAGATCGTGGTCGAGCCGATAGCACGCTTTCCTGGTAAACAAGAGGTCACTGGTTCTACGCTCCGACCTACCGCCTCTAGAATTACATCGCTGTTAATGTATACGGAAACGGACGCTAAACGAAGCTGATTTTAGCATAATTTATTTATTACATTATTAGAGATATTATACTTAGCTCAATCCACAGGTTGGGGAGTTCGGCTGATGCGTCAGAGGTAAGCCACGGCTCCAAACATTCTCATGTTAGAAGTAGGCACTTTAGCCTGTACGGATTGTAGGCACTGTAGGCAGATATTGCTAGGCTAAAGACGTTACGAGAGTGAACTGATTGTGTAGTTTAGTTATTTATAAGTTACGAGTAAGTAATGAATATGTAGTAAAGTGTTCATGACATTATGGTAACAACTAGTGATCGTAACGTACTAATGAACGTCACGCTAGACTATAATGAGTCACATATCTGGCTTGTACTAATTTGTACCTAGTGAGAATTTGTAATCTGGACCCGCAGTCTGCGCATTACACAACACACATATGAAAGATTAGTTGTGCAAGGAATACTTTCCAGGAATTTTTAGAGCATGACGTTCGCACGTGTTAACTGAAAGTTATAAATCATTTGGCTGATAAATTGTATAATTTTCTGATGGACAGATACTGTAGCTAGGTCAGACAAAAGTCTTAAAAATTGTTTAATGAACATTCTATTTAGTGAATATTCATGATGATATATAGATCTGTGTACACTTGTGAAGATGCAATCTTAAGAAATTTGTTAATTTTGCTTTTTAAGCACTTTAATTGTTATGATGCACTTATTTTATTGTTTCTGTATGTTTTATTCGCTTCGTTGTGAAAGTAAAAAGCTAACGTTAACAACAGTTTCCTCACTCGAAAGCAATGTCATTGACGGGAGAGCCCATGATTTTATTTAAAGTACAATGATACAGAAGTTGCAGAACCGGTTGCTGTAATTGAGGGTTGGCAAAGTCAACGCCAGTTTCACCTCTCTAAGGTCTTCAGTGATATTCAGTGGTTAAAGAGGGGGGGAGGGTGCAATTCCTCGACTTCTAGTTTTTCTGAGGTGCGTTCCCCTGCCAGGGGCCCATGTCAGACACTATAGGAGATCTGTAAATGCATTACAGGGGTCCAAAAATTCTGACCGTTCCCCTTGCTGATCTAGCTCTTAATTTCCACTTAACCACTGGTATTGAAGCACTTAAATCCTACTTACCACCCACTATGTATACAATCTTTGATAGTTATAGTAATCACTGTAGAATCAGAAGCACTCGTGTGGTCTTTGTGGACCAACTTGACAGGTCTGGGAGACTTTGAGCATTGGGTGGGGAGGCTATCAGTTTGATGTAGGAGAATGGACTTATTGACTGGGGGGGAGGGGAGGCTTCCATGATTAATACGCTAAGGACGATCATAACATGATCAAAACAGGGTCTCGCCTCTAAACTGTCGACATTGGCAACTTGCATCTTATTTTTCAGATACAACGCTGATATATAGGTAGAGATCATTATATAGTTTAATACAGGTAGAAAACATTAATATAATCTAATTCGTTGCTGGGGTGTGTAATTTGTAAATCGACTGTGAAGATATTGATTGTACTGAGCTGCGGATATATCACGTTCTCTCTATTGATTTATCAATACCTATTATACAATTGCAGGATTTAGCTTCAACTGGCTGCATTCGAAACTGTAGTACAAAATTAGAACATGGGGAAATTAACTTTCGGTCAAACTGGTAAGTTCAGAAATCATGTTTTACATTTATTGGTTTTCTTTAGTTTTACTGTTTTATTTGTTTATCATTTCATAATAAACAGCAAATACAGCATTTACTTAACTATAAATTAAACAAATAGTCAAGAAGAAAATGTTACCACAAAAGAGCCTATGCTCTGTGAGGTAATACAGTCAGTAGCAGCTACTCTCTCTCTCTCTCTCTCTTAGTGCAGTGCCTACTGGCAGATCCATGGTATATAACGCCTCCTCTCTTGTCTGTCTTCCGCTTTCCTCTTCATTTCCACATTGAGTGGATTATCTAACATTCCTAATCTCGGCCTGCCTCTGCCTCTATATTTTCTTCCATTTTGCCTCTTATGACCTCTTTTAGGAGACTTTCCCGCCTTAGAATGTGTCCTATCCAACTCTTCTTCCTATTTCTTAATACATTAATCAACTGTCTATCTGTACCAACTCTCTCCAGGACTTCCTCACTTGTAACCTTTTGAGTCCAGCTAATCCTCTCCATTCTTCTCCAATTATACATTTCCAATGCCTCCAGTTTCTTAATATCTTCCTTCCTTAAGATCCATGTTTCACATCCATACAATAGCGTGGTCCAAACCAAAGTTTTCACCATCTTTATCTTTGTGTCTTTTTTAAGACGTTTTATTAAAAGTTCTTTTCTATTACAAAAGGCCGCTTTTGCTTGTGCAATCCTACTGCATATTTCAGTCTCACATTTCCCGTCATCAGTTATAGTATGACCCAAATATTTGAAACGCTTTAGCTGTTCCAATTTTCAAGCAGCTACTAAGAATACCAAATACGCTTACTAATGGTCATCTAGCTAGAGCGTTTGTTTGGGGCTGAGCCGGTGGCTCGTTTCTATGGTGTCTGACTGCGGATGAGTAGGTCTGGACTTCAATACACTGCTCGGAGCATCGCTGATTTGCTTTCAAATCTAGAACTCACATTGAGCTTGTCATTATTTGGGACACAGATTTACGCCAGCTTATAAATTTAGCAATTTAGTTTTAGTTTTTAGTTTTTAATTTTATAAATTTAGTTTGTTAGCAACTATTAAAACAAGAGTTCTTGCAATAATAATAATAACAGTAAATAGTGGTAATAATAATAGTAATAATAATAATAATAATATTAATAATAATAATAAAAGAAAAAATAATAATACCAATAGTAATAGTAAATGTTTAACGTCCTTGATGAACTGATGATGTCAGGGACGTTGTGCTGTAAAGGCTAATCATATGATAGTAACACTGAAGATTGCTCTGTGACTAAGGTTTGAAACCCCCGTGAATATGTCAGGACGTGCGGGTGTGAATAGAGGTATTTTGTAAAAAAATACTAATTTAGTTTAATAAAGCTGGTAAAGCTAAGGTTAACGTCAGTTTCCTCACTCGAAAGCGATGTCAGTGACGGGCTAGCCCAGGATTTGAACTCGCACCTACTGATCCGCGGTCGAGCATCTTACCGACTTCGCCACTGGCTCCAGCCAGTGCATACTCTTAATACATACTCTTCTGTAGTTTGTTTAGCTCTGTGTGTTTGTATTCTGTACATTCTGTTTCTGAGAACTGGCAGTGTTGTATAGTTGCTTGTAGTCGATTGATAAGCGGATCTAAGCCGTGTTTACGTGTGTAATTAGTGCTGGAGTTCTGCTGGTCATTCATTACATGAATTACGATGAAACAATCATCGTATAACCACTGTCAACTGAGTGCTTGGCATTCTCTGCATCGTAATAATTACTGTTTAAACGTACAGTGCTGTGAAATAAGATCCCATCTGATATATTGCCAAAAATTCATATTCTATTTCACATTTTACTTCAATATGATTTAATTTCACTTTTTTTTATAACAATCTGATGGTTCAGATTAAAGCACTGGTTCAACGACTGCCCAAAAGCACTGTGAGTAGAGGTATTACAGATGCTGGGGGAATTAAACTCTCGCGGGTTCGAATCCCAGCCGCGCTGATCTGAGAGTAAAATCTCGGACATTCACTGGACTGGTTATACGGAAAATAGACAAAATTTCCTAACAGATTAAACATGCGATATTAAAAGTGATAGATATCGACATAGTTGATCATTTCACTGTAATGCGTGTTTACTTACTGTTTGATTTTGCTCAATTGAATCAACTAAAGTGTAGTGTATGACAGTATAACTATACTCTTTTATGAAGATAATAAAGGTGTTTTACACGGAGGATGTTTTTTTGTTCTATGCACGATATTTAATGACAGCAGCTGTGTGTGTGCACACTGCAGGCCTAGGCTTGCTCGAGTGATCGATATCTAATCGATCAGTGTATTATGTACTTATTATGTACTGATTGCTTCTCATTGTCATTTTAAATATGGCGCAATTTTCTTTACTGAAATAAAAAACATGCTTGTTTGATTTAGACAAATTAGCATTTGCTAAAAAGAGAATTGTTTATTTCTATCTTCTTTCAAAGATGATTTTCATATCATTACAGTTTCCATGTGATTATGTGGCTGGAGCCAGTGGCGAAGTCGGTAAGATGCTCGACTGCGGATCAGTAGGTGCGGGGTTCAAATCCTAGGCTCGCCCGTCACTGACATCGCTTTCGAGTGAGGAAACTGACGTTAACCTTAGCTTTTTTTATCAGCTTCTAAGCTATTACAAATTTACATGTTGTATATAATGTGATTGTATTTAAGCAATTACACGTTGTATGTAATGTGATTGTATATAATGTGATTGTGTGTAAGCAATTACACGTTGTATATAATGTGATTGTATGTAAGATATTACACGTTGTATATAATGTGATTGCATATAATGTGATTGTGTGTAAGCAATTAAACATTGTATATAATGTGATTGTATGTAAGCTATTACACGTTGTATATAATGTGATTGTATATAATGTGATTGTATGTAAGCTATTACACGTTGTATATAATGTGATTGTATGTAAGCTATTACACGTTGTATATAATGTGATTGTATATAATGTGATCGTGTATAATCTATTAAACATTGTATATAATGCGATTGTATGTAAGCTATTATACATTGTATATAATGTGATTGTATATAATGTGATCGTGTGTAATCTATTAAACATTGTATATAATGCGATTGTATGTAAGCTATTATACATTGATATGCTCTCGACAACGGCTTGTTTGTTACAGGATGCGCTTAAATATAATGGTTGCACGTGTATTATAGACAGAGCATAATTGATGCAAAACCTGTAATTATATGTAATTATATCTTTCCATTGATGATGATGATGATGTTGAGGCTATGATCGGTAGGGCTTCCTTTTAGTAGGTGATCTGATCTGTATATCTATACAATTCTATCAGCCTAGTATGAGGGCTTCCCTTCAGGTTTTCAAGTGCATTGTAAGGAGGGGCCAAATTACTGAAGGCAATAATTTAATGAAAGTAACCACATAAAATTCAATCTATTGTACAGATCGTATCTGATTAGTTAACTAAGGAATTAAATAAATAGTTAGCTTGACATGTCCCGCAGCTTAAAGTAAAAAATTCTATTAGGTTTTTCCAGTACTAATCATACATTTGTCAATTTGATTTTGCCGGCCAATTGGAAAGTGGCAACTTTTGGAAATTGATAAGTCCTGATGGATCGTGAGTGGGTCGTGATTGTATTGTATTTATATTACATTATTTGTTTCAGTATTAATAATTTGTTAGTAGTTATCAAATTACGAAACTTTGAAGAGATTTTATGTGAATATGACCCATCGAGTATCGCATCCAGCTAGCCTTATTTCATGTAAACACTTCAATAAAGTTTTTAGCTGGATAAAAACGAGCCGGTAAATTATAAAAATCCATAAACCAGGGAAAGTCTGTTGAAGTCTTTATCATCGAGTCATGCTTCGCTGAAGTCTTGAGTGGCCCTACTTCTTTTCTTCTCTCACGTTTCACTGCCTGGGTTCTTTTGTGAGAGAACATTAAATGATATCATTTTATGACAAAGCTCTATTTTATTTTCTTCGGCTGCACTAGGCATGTGTAATATTACAATCATTATAGTTTAGAGAATTTGGGATAGAAGAGTTGTTTGTTGGGATTGTAAGATGTTTAAGGTATGAAGCTTTAAAACCAATTCGTTATCTAATGGTTTTGTGACATAGGTTACTAGTGATTGATAAACCATGTCGTTATCTAATAGCTTTGTTACACTGGTTACTAGTCATAGATAAACCAGGTCGCTATCTAATGGTTTTGTGACACTATTATCTAACTAAATAATTTCATGGTTATCTTAAGGTTGATAATGTTCAATGTACATTATGATGGACTTACTAATAATAAAAAATAAAGGTTTAACGTTCGTTTCCTCGTTCAAGGATGATGTTAGGGACGTCCCCACAGCACACATAACTACAGATAATTTCACCCAGACCAATCTGCAAAATAAATATGCTGAGGAAAAGTATATGAACCACGTATATGAACCGATATGGGTTAATTCTGAATGTGATTAATTAATGTGGTAAATTAATGTGGTTAATTAATGTGTTTAATTAATGTGGTTAATTAATGTGGTTAATTAATGTGTTTAATTAATGTGGTTAATTGATGTGGTTAATTAATATGGTTAATTAATGTGGTTAATTGATGTGATTGTTGCAGGCCTATCGTACGAGGTGGACAAGGTGGAGATCAAGGTGCAGGGGGCGCCCCAGTGTCCCAGGTGTGATCAGAGAGTCTACTTCAATGAGGAGAAGAAAGCCGGCAACAAAACCTGGCACGTGAGATGCTTCAACTGCTGTGAGTTGTGCAGTGTTATTCAACCAATCAATCAATCAATCAATCAATCAATCAATCATCAATCAATCAATAAGAATTAAACGTCCAGTTCCTCGCCATAAGGCAATGTCAGGGACGTCTCTGTAGCAGTTGATGACGTTTTTTTAATTGTGATAAGCTCACCAATTGCTCGGGTGTTCTCTTTGAAGAGGAAATGCTGCCGGGGATGCTTTAAAAAGCAATTAGACTTTTGTGTGGACTTTAGAAGACTAACTATAGCCGTCGGATATATTAGAGCCGTCGAATGAGATTTGTTTGTTCGCACTAGTACGTGTTCAGTGATCAGTAATAGGCAACTGATAATCGATCTGTTTCTGAGCAAGAAAGGAGGAAGGCAACAGGAAACCATCTCAGAAGCCATATTATTCCCAAGCTTTAGAGTACATTAATGGAATAATATGCTATATCATTTTAGATGATTTAATGGTCCACTCATATGTGGACATGAAGAGAAAACGGAAGACAAGACAGAGAAGAATGGATGCATTGTATACCATGAATCTGCCAGTAGGCAGTGCACTAAGAGAGAGATGGACTACATTAAAGTATGGATAAGGCATAACCTTTGCGGAAGGCTTAAAGCTGGTAAAGCCAAGGTTAACATATGTTTCTTCACTCGAAAGCGATGTAAGTGACGGGCGAGCCCAGGATTAACTCGTTTATCGAAGGTGTGCTCTTTATGAAGAGTGAAAAGCAGCGTGTAGTATGTGAATGTATCTTGGACCTACCACTTGGCAGAACACTGCAGAGAGAGAGATAGAGAGAATCGACCAGTAAAGCATTCTGTCTTGCCAATAAGCCAGCTACCGCTCAATCAATCAAATATCAATATTGGTAAACTTTAAATCAATCAATTTTAATGAATTTTCTTTATAAGTTGCCGATCTTTGTCATATCACCCACATCCTGCTCTCTAGGCGTTGGGGTGGGTTATTGTTAATTCATCGCCAGCTGTTTAACTCAGATCGTCGGCTTTGCTTTGATTAACAAGTGCAAACTCTGGTTGAATAGCTGCCCCACCCTGATACTATCACACTTCCTTGCACAGACCACCCAACACATGTCACTGCTTCGTGGATTAGTGGGCTGGCATCGTAGTGGATCCGATTGTGTTTTAGTTTTGGTTTTGTTTTGGTTTTATTTCGTCGTTCGTTCTTTCTTGCGTTATTTCGTTCGTCACTCGGAACGAGCGCTCGCTCACTCACTCGCTCACTCACTCGCTCACTCACTCACTCACTGATTGCAGTTTGTTTCGTATCTAGATAATGCAGACATATTGACTTGATAGTGCATACAGGATGGCGCAGTGGTAGAGGTGATACGTTGCAGCTTGTAGCAACAGATTCCAATTAAAAGCGTTATATCATAGAACAGCCTAGACTTGCTGAATGACAGCTGTTTATGCCGCTGAATAATATTAGAATATTACACGCGTGCTTTAGGCTAAATTAACTTTATGACATCTGAGTAGTCCTAGCTTTCGACCTCTATGTCGTCACTCATAAAACACATGTTGTCGAAGCTTTTTATGTTACCACTTTAATTCTTGCAATCCTGTCTCTGATGTCCATTCAAGATCCTAAACCGACGTTAAACCTCTAATTTTTTAGGTTCAACTCGGGTGATAGCTCTCCCTAATTTCACTTTTGTTTAATTTAGACCTTATTTGCTGGCCTTGCTTTGTTATAATTCTTTCTGTATTAAAATTATTTAACTTATCATCATCATCATCATCATTACACCATCATCAGCATCATTATCATCGTCATCATCATCATCATCATTATTATCATCATCGTCATCATCATCTTCATCATCATCATCATCATCACCACTACCACCACCATCATCATCATCATCATCATCGTCATCGTAATCATCATCTTCCTTTTAATCCCAGTTTAACTAGGGTCAGGATACGAATAGACCTTCTCCACTCCTCTCTGTCCCACACCATATCATCACTAAAACCCCTATAAGCTCTTCTATTCGTTTGTATAAAATATAGAAGCAATTTCAGGAGTCTAGGCGCTCACCAGCCGAATGCCGTTTCTGACGTTAGTTTAGATCTTAGTGCTTTAGTCGCCTTGTACGACACGTGCAGTCATCGGTTGTCTATTCTTCAAGCAACCCGGACACTTCACGGGGAATAATATACGTGTAATTATAATGTATTCTAATATATTAACAAAAATTTATTAAATGTATGGAATTTTTTAAATTTCTTTGAAATGAAATGACAGTTCAGGTTTGTACCGTTTGACCTTGATTCGTCCTCTGCGTTCAATGAGTATTAGCGCAACAACAACAACAACAACAACAACAGAAGCAACAACAACAACAGTACTGATCTAGCTACATAGCTAATTAGCATTCAGTCGTGTGTTTACCAGCGTCCTGTGCATATCTTATGGCTTGTGATACATGCCGATCTAAGGCTTTGTAAAAAACTGCTACAAGTTTTAAATAGCCGAGATCTTGGCACATTATACATGCAGCATTGCGGTGGGCGTGGCCTGGTATGACTGTGCTACAGGGTGACGGCACACAGTGGGACGCTGTCACGTGTAGTTCTCTCTCTTAGTGCACTGCCTACTGGCAGGTTCATGGTATACAACGCCTCCACTCTCCTCTATCTTCCGCTTTCCGCTTCACGTCCATATACGAGTGGATCTTTAAATTATCTATAACATTCCTTTTGATATACCAATATTCTTGGGGGATTCTGCTTATGATGAGGTGGGCCACCTATGCCTTCCTCAGCTTCTACTAGCATTTACTGGGCTGGGGCGTCATTTCCTGAGAAAACAATCCTGTTTACCCTGTGTTGTTACGTCCTATTAATTCTTTTCCTTCAGATCCACTGACTTCAAGTTCAAGTAAAACTACACTGTGTTTAGTTTAGTTGGAGCCCATTGATAGATGTCAGTAAGATATTCGACCGCGGATGAGTATGTTCGGGGTTCAAATTCTGGTCTCGTCCGTCAATGACATCGCTTTCGAGTGAGGAAACTTACGTTAAAATCAGCTTTACTTAGCTTTTACCAGCTTTTGTGAAATAAAATTTTTACAGAGTTACTCAATTATTTCGACTAAAATGTAATAATGCATTTAAAATTTCTTGAACTGTACTATTAAAGATGAGTCAGCTTTCAAACAGCTTTCTCTTATTATATACGACGAGTTAAATACATAATTGTAGCTCCAGTATAATAATTTTCCTGGATGTTCTTGCTCATTGTTTGCTGCACTCGTGACGGTGTGTGAGTAATGTAGTTCTAATGAAGCTGCTCACTCGACTAGAGTGATGTAGAGACGCTTTGTGATGACTCAGCATTTTAACTTTCTCTTTCTCCTCTCTAATTGCTCTTCCTCTTCCTCTAGACTGTGGAATCCACTGATAAGCGAAGAAACTACTTACCTTTGACGTATCAATCAATCAATAAGAATTTAACGTCCGTTTCCTCGCCGTAAGACAATGTCAGGAACGTCTCTTGCAGACTCTACACAAACAAGCGCCAAAGCACCACACAATGACGACAGAGTACACAGAGACCACAAGAGAAAGCGAGATCAAAACAGTGCAAGTCCAAAATCCAAGGCAAGCGGGTCCAAATTAAGACCTATGGTTATCTTCTGTTTAATGATTTCAGTTTAATTTAGCCCGAGTGAATAAGTTAATAAGTTAGATCGGGACACTGTCAGATCAAACTCAGTCTCGACTAATTTTATCTTTAGGGATTTGGTAACTTTACGGATTTTCTATCTAAGAATTTGGTGTGTTTTATCTGAAAGAATTTTCTATCTCTTGGTGTTTTATTTCCTCTCAGTGTCTGTACAGTTGCTGCTAATGCTAATGCTAATACAAACAAGCAGAGCATCAGGTGGCGTACCAAGCATTCCTGCGAGCTATGAACTGACCCAATGAGTCATCATCTTTAATCCACTGCCTCTGTTAACAGTGTTACCAGTAGAGTCATCACCGTTAATCCACTGCCACTCTTATCACTGTTACCATTAGAGTCATCACCGTTAATCCTAGAGATGGGAATCGAACCGAACCGAACCCTAAAATCTAGAATTTTGACCGAACCGAACTTGAAACCTGACTCTGACATTAAATAAAGATAGTAAGAACAATACAAATATATATTAGTTTTTGCATTTACATGTCTTACAGTATCTAGCAGCATATATTCAGGTAAGGCTGGTTCCGACACAAATTTTAAAATGGTAGCGGTACAAAGGAGTGGTAGCGGGAAGCGAGACGGTCCTACAGAAGATAATGGATAGTCTGAATGATACGGCATTGAAATATGGAATGAAGATTAACATCAAAGAGACAAAAGTGATGAGAGTATTCCTTAAAAATCTGCAAAATGCTTGACTCAATCTAGGTGGATTTATTCTTGTTAAATTCAAATTATGATTTTTTTCTAGTTTTAGTGTGCTAACTTAATATTTTTGCAGCCAGATTAACAAATAATTATATATGATATTCTATATGTGTTAAGACTATCTGGAGTAAATAATTTTGCACCATAGCAATGCAATAATTTCATAACTATTTTCGTAACTTCATAATTGATCTGAGAGTTTCAAATTTGAAACCCTAAGGTAAATTATGAAGCTTATTATGGGTCAGTTGATAGCAAACGGTGTATATTATGATCATTTTTCAATGAAAGTACACGTGTTTACCAAATCAGCTTTAGTACTTAATTATAAATGTATCTAATAGGCCTATATAGGCCTATAGTGACAAAAATAATTTAAAAATTGATGAAGCATTCTATTTGCTCGTTATAATCAAGGAGAATATTTCGAATACAATAATAAAGCTAAATATCTATATTATGAACATTTGTTGGTCAATTTACAATATTTTAAGAAATGTACAGGAATAAATACCACTTCTCTCCTTTTTTCATTGTCATATTTTTACCCAGGTGAATAAATGTGGCAGCTATTACGACTTAATGAATTTTTAAGCATATTTACCATAAACCATTTTAAACATGTTTCTCATAACCATGATTATTATAAGTAAAGTTAAACAATTGCAAAAATATCCAAACCAAACCATTTCGAACTCGAATCGAACTCTTGCGAGTTGGAAAGCAAGCCGAACCCGAACCCGAACGGAACCCGAACCCTTATTAGAACCGAACTTTCATTTTCAACGAACCGAACCGAACTCTCAAATTGTCAACTGCTAACGGAACCCGAACCGAACCGAACTTTCATTTTCAACGAACCGTACCCGAACTCTGGAAATTCGAAAAATTCCCATATCTAGTTAATCCACTGCCACTCTTATCAGTGTTACCATTAGAGTCATCACCGTTAATCCGCTGCCACTCTTATCAGTGTTGATCTGGAAATTCGAAAAATTCCTATCTCTAGTTAATCCACTGCCACTCTTATCAGTGTTACCATTAGAGTCATCACCGTTAATCCACTTCCACTCGTATCAGTGTTACCATTAGAGTCATCACCGTTAATCCGCTGCCACTCTTATCAGTGTTACCGTTAGAGTCATCACCGTTAATCCACTACCACTCTTATCAGTGTTACCGTTAGAGTCATCACCGTTAATCCACTGCCACTCTTATCAGTGTTACCATTAGAGTCACCACCGTTAATCCGCTGCCACTCTTATCAGTATTACCAACTGATCGCCTGTCCATGGGCTCTGCTGGAAGCGTCGTCCAGGAGAACATCGAGCATTATGAAACCTAGCCGAAGTGCAGAAAGGAAGGTCCAGTGAACGATGCGAATTAAGCATCCTGAAACAATAACTATCCGGAAATAATAAGCATTCGGAAGGCCAATCGAAGGATTAAAGGATTGGAGGCTCACGTGGACTCCGTGTTCATTGACTATGGGTGGAAAGAGAAGAAAAGAAGACTATGTCTGTAACTGTATTTGCAGCTTTGTGCGTCAGTTTTGTCTACAGGTGAAGATGTCAAAGACGTTAAAATGCTGTTTAACAGCCCGATGCTGCTGAGATGTGTGGTGTAGGGATGAGCGAGGAAAATGATTCAATTATTTAACTTAAAGATTCCGCAGCTATTCAGCTCTTATTTCTGTGTCTTGGTACCACTGCAGGCACATTGAAGAGTTGATAACAAAGCTGTGGCGTGTTTTGCTAATTTTCTTTGTGTTGGATGTGTGGGAATTTCTGATCGAGAAGTTTTGTGTTGTTAAAGAGTACTCTGCAAACAAGTGAAGTACTCTTGATTTACTGGATTTACGATTTGTAAACCTCTTTCGTTATCAATGTACAAACATGATAATTATCACTTTCGCTTTGGACGTACCGTGAGAGTTCATTTCTGTGTTTATGTGTTAGAGGCAAATGTTGTGATTCTCGACTACCTATGAGCTACTCTAAATATTAGAATTTATCAGTATGCCTTAATAGAATTATAAACATAATTTCTTGGATATTAGAATTTATCGTAGTTGTTAATACTGTTCAGTGTTAACATAGTTGTTAACATTGTTCATTGTTAACATAGTTGTTAACACTGAGCAGAGAGTCGAGAACTTATCTTATATTGACTTCAGTTTAAAACGGCGCTATATTATTAACTACTATTAATATTATTAATTACTATTAATATTATTAACTACTATTAATATTATTAATTACTATTAATATTATTAACTACTATTAATATTATTAACTACTATTAATACTATTAACTACTATTAATACTATTAACTACTATTAATATTATTAACTACTATTAATATTATTAACTACTATTAATATTATTAACTACTATTAATATTATTAACTACTATTAATCCTATTAACTACTATTAATATTATTAACTGCTATTGATATTATTAACTACTATTATATTATTAACTACTCCTCTACTCCTCTACTGATGTTCTTTGTTTTCCTCCCCTGCAGACAGATGCAAGAAGTCTCTGGCTAGCACTAACTACAACTTGCTCAACGACGAGCTGCTCTGTCCGGCCTGCTACAAGAAGGAGAGTTCTCTCAAGCCCAGCAGCGCCTACGTGCCCGGCCTCGCCGCCTTGTCGCCCACCGTCGTCCCTGAGGATCGGTTCGGCGAGGCCTCGGGGGCGGTCAGGCGAGGGGACGGCGAGGCCTCGGGGGTCAGGCGAGGTGAGGGGGAGGTTTGGACGAGTCAGGGCGACTCGAAGAGATCGTCAGGGGCCAGCAGTCAGGAGTATTACGTGGAGGTTAGAGACGACGCTAGTTCTGTTGAAACTTTAAAATTAATTAATCTAAAATTAATTTTGAATTTGAAAAGTTAATGCATTTAGAATTGTTAGTGGGGGGAAGTTTTATATATTGATATATTGACTGACAGATTAATGATTGATTGACAGACAGACTATCTGAGAGACTGATTGATTGATTGATAGATGGAATGATCGATTGATTGATTGATTGAGCGATTGATTGATCGATTGATTGATCGATTGATTGATCGATTGATTGATCGATTGATTGATCGATTGACTGATTGATTGATTGATCGATTGATTGATCGATTGATTGATCGATTGACTGATTGATTGATTGATCGATTGATTGATTGATTGATTAGGCTGATTGACCGATTGATTGACTGATCGATTGATCGACTGATTGATTGATTGATTAGGTTGATCGGGGTGGTGCACGGAGCACGTCGTACACGGAGACGCGGTTGATTGATAGATCGATTGATTGATCGATTGATTGATCGATTGATTGACTGATTGATTGATTGATCGATTTATTGATTGATTGATTGATTAGGTTGATAGGGGTGGTGCACGCGGTACGTCGTACACGGAGACGTGGTTGAACACGAGTGGTGGGAGCGCAGCCTCCTCGTCTAACCCGGGCAGCAGGGAGGACCTGAGCAGAGCGGGGTGGGCCAGCCCTCGCCGTACTGAGGGTGCCCTCAGTCGTCAGCTGCTAGCCCCTGAGGGAGTGGCCAGGGTGCGAGCTGTCAGCTCTCGCGACGACAACACTCTGCTCGTGCAGGTAGAGTGAATAAGAGTGCTAGATGATGTCAGTTTGGACCACTTACTGTAATGTTAACAGCTAAAAACGCTAATGTTTTCCTCAGTTTCCTCACTCGAAAGTGATGTCAGTGACGGGCGAGCACAGGATTTTAAACCCGCTCATATTGATTCGCGGTCGAACAGCCTACCGACATCTCCACTGGATTCAGCCAGTGTTGTCGTAACGCGGTGAACGGCAGTTCTTGTAGGATTATGATGAATGGGCTAGATATTGTCATAGGTAAAATTTCACTGAGACTCTTTAAGGTTCTGTTTTCGTTTTCATATTTACCGTTTATATTGGCTTTCATTCTGCTATGGTTAGTCAGCCCATTATTAACGGTTTAGCAATTGATTCCTTCATCTCATAGCTATGCCATTTGTTATATTTCGTTTCTTTAGCGTTTCAATGCATTCATTTATTCGTTCTTTGATTTATATATTCAGCATATTATTTAATTTAATCTTTCACTAACTCATTCAGCTGGTAATTCATTCATCTATAACTGATTGATTGATCTGACTCATTGCTCTGATTGATTGAATGATTGATCTGACTGACTGATTGATTGATCAGGGTTTCACGGCTGTTGGAGGTGACGGCGAGGACGCTAGGTCCTCGACGAGCGACGAGACGAGAGATCTGCGCCGCTGGACGTCCACTAGCGGGGGCGGGGGACTGACGAGGTCAGACCTGGGGGCCCGGGCCAGCGCCAAGTTCAGAACCTCCACCACCACCGTGGACAGGGATGACCTCGAGTGCTGTCCTCTCTGCGGCAAGAGAGTCTACTTCGCTGAGGAGATGAAAGTCCTGAAGAGAAAGTGGCACAAACTCTGCTTCAAGTGCGGTACGGTTGCCAAGCCTTCAGTCTGTGATATTTTAGTGTTGCTGTCATTTTTTTCCACGTCAGAAAGGGCATTCGGTTGGTGATCGCCTCGGCTCATAAATTGCTACAAAATGTTATTAAACCAATGGAAGAGATTATATGGGATTGACTGATGATATTGTATGGGACATATAGGAGCGGAGAAAGTCAATTCGTATCCCAACTCTAGTTTAACCTGGATTCAAGGAAGACGATGATGATGACAAGGTTAGGTTCCAGTTGAGCTTGTTGAAGATGTGCTATACTAGAGGTGTATATATATATACATTGCATTATACGTTTAAATAAACATATGATATTATCAATTATTTATTATCTACATTATTATATACATTCAAAGTCAGCCTTATTTAGAGGTATATTGTTTCTATCTTGAGATGAACATTCCATGCATCTAGAATTCTACTTTATGAGTTCAGAGTCTTTAGTCTTTACATCTCATATGAGACTTTCTCTGTTTTTATTTTCAGTTTATCGAATTCAGAACTTGACTGTTTTGTCAGATCTGATTGTTTGATTGATCAATTGATTGATTGATTGAATGCTTGATTGATCGATTGATTGATTGATTGGTTGATCGATTGATTGATTGATTGGTTGATTGATTGATTGATTGAATGATTGATTGATCGATTGATTGGTTGATCGATTGATTGATTGAATGATTGATCGATTGATTGAGTGATTGAATGATTGATTAGTTGGTTGATTGATTGATTGATTACCTAGGATCGTGTTCTAAGACCCTAGAACCAGGTAAGTTCACAGAGCACAACAGCGCCCTCTACTGTCAGACCTGCTATGCTAAGATGTTCGGTCCTCAGGGCTATGGTTTCGCTGGGGGCGCAGCGGGGCGCCTATCGGTCCCCGCTCCCTCCCCGGGGGTTAGCTGTATCAACGGGGGGACGACCCTCGGCACATTCGACTACTCCGCCTCGTCACTGGCTCGCCGATCAGTAGGGCACCCCGTCAGTCCTGGGTGTAACAATGGGTGAGTGATTGTTTGTTATGTTGCACCCCATAAGTCACGGGTGTAACAATGGGTGAGTGATTGTTTATTATGTTGCACCCCATAAGTCCTGGGTGTAACAACGGGTGAGTGATTGTTTGTTATGTAGTACCCCGTCAGTCCTGGATGTAACAGAGAGAGAGAGAGGGAGAGAGAGAACTATATTAGAACTATGTTTCTATATGAAGTTTATATTTATGTTTCTATTAGATGTTTAAATATAAACTCGCCTCTGTGTATAATCAATCAAATAATTAATCAAGAGCTTTTTAACTTTTTACAATATTTTAATTTAACGCTATTGGATGTTTGACTATTTCAATGACCGATTGACTGGTTAAATAAATATTTAACTGATTCATAGATTGAATTCTTCAATTTTTAATTGATTGAATTCTTTATTGTTGTTTAATTTATTGATTGATTTATTGATTGATTGTTTGAGCAGGGAAGTGATTGCTGAACCTGTAACACTGGACGTCACTCAGCCAATAAGAGGAGCCCAGGAGTGGACTGAAGCCTTCTACCTCTCATAACTCCGCCCATTACTCATCCCCTCCTACCTCTCATAACTCCTCCCATCCTACATCTCATAACTCCACCCCTCCTACATCTCATAACTCCTCCCCTCCTACCTTTCATAACTCCTCCCCTCCTACATCTCATAACTCCTCTCCTACATCTCATAACTCTACCCCTCCTACATCTCATAACTCCACCCCTCCTACATCTCATAACTCCACCCCTCCTACATCTCATAACTCCACCCCTCCTACATCTCATAACTCCTCCCCTCCTACATCTCATAACTCCTCCCCTCCTACCTCTCATAACTCCGCCTCCACTACTTCGTTGTCACTCTGCTGAGAGCATTTCTCTTTGTTTTTAACAGTGCTATGCATATACATTGCTTGTAGCTTTGCTCTTCTCACTTATATGAAGCTATTTATTTACTGTCGATTCCAGGGGCATAATTTGCTAGGAGTGTAAGGGCTAGAGTATAAGGGCTAGGAATATAAGGGCTAGAAGTGTAAGGGCTAGGGGAATAAGGAGTAGGACTATAAGGACTAAGGATGTAAGGGTGGGGAGTATAGAGTGCAGGGCTATAAGGTGTAAGGGCTAAGGGTATGTGCTAATGATTGATTCCAGTGCAACGTCACTTTCTTGATATAATAGTAATAACAGCGACGTGATTAACCAGAATTTGAACCTTAGTGATATGCGAACCCAGGCAATTACTCTCTACCTCCCTGGTATTCTGCCCAGTGGCAGATCCAAGGTACATATTCATCTGCCTTCTTACTCCATAAAAACATTCCATTAATCTACAAGTTCTTCGCATAGTCTCTGACATGCCCATCCATTATATAGCCTTTAGCTTGGAAAGATTGTGCTTCTGAGGTGGTTTTCAGTTTCCGTCCCCAGTTCTGGTTCAGTCGCCTCTTACGACAAACCGCAAATATTGTGTAAAATTAACAGTTTCTATCAAATTATTGTGAAATCTATTGACCTCTCGATAGGATTTTGTAATTTTTGCTATAGGATATAAGTTGTCCTACATTATGCTATCTGTTGGACATTGGAAGCTGCGTACCGTCGCTTATATGGTGTGATAGTATACAATAGTGACTACGATTTGCTAATATTAAACAGTTTAATAATGTTGCATTGTATAATTTTATGTTTCTGAAAATCAGTGGTTAAAGTGGGAATTGAGAGCCAGGGGAATGGTCAGAAGTTTTCGGGCCCCCTGTAATGTGTTTAGATGTCTCCTAGTATCTAATGTGGGTCCCTAGCGGAGGAACGCACCTCAGAAAATATGAGAGCTAGGGAACGTCCCTGACATTGCCTTATGGTAAGGAACCGGACTTTAAATTCTTATTTATTGCTTGATTGATTGATTGAACGCAGGTCCCCTGCGTTCCCCCCTCACTTTAACCACTGCTAAAAGATAATATTATTGTCAATTATTCGGTAGTAGATATTTAAAATGCGTGACAGATTTATCTGTGTTCTAATTTGGCTACCGGTGATAGGGTGTGTCTAACATTTCGTAAACTCTGATACAGTAAAGGAGGAAAACAACGAGAAATAACCTCAGATTGATATTTCCTCTCATTTCGTAGATTCATGTAAGACTATACTTATGCGAAGGGATTATTTTCTTTTATTTCGTGCTCGTTAAAGAGCGATTCAGTGAAAGTTGTATGATATTGTGCCTTAGCTCTGCTGATGTTATACAGCTAACTAGTGTAACCTTGATAGATGTACATGTAAATCCAATAGCTAAAGATTTTAAACTGCGTGAATTTTTATGCTGTATTTCGCTCTGTACACCCGTTCATCTCTACTATCTCTCTCTGTCTCTCTCTTTCTTTCTCTCTCTCTCTCTCTCTGTCTCTCTCTTTCTCTTTCTTTCTGTGACTCTCTGTCTCTTTCTGTGGCGGTCTGTCTGTCTAGGTTTTTATATATTTGAGTGTTTAGTGAGTGTGTGTATGTGTGAATGTTTCTTTATGTGAGTGGGTAGATGCGTGTGTGTATTTATGAGTGTTTAAGTGTGTTTCTGTATATACTTGTGAATATCTGTAGATCTTCGTATGTATTTGTGTGTATTGATATGCGAGATTCTAATGCTGTTATGAAGTATTAACAGTGGATGCTGGAGCCCAGATGTTAATCAAATGTTGCAGCATATTAGAATTCCTCTAATTACTCGGCAAATATTTAACACAAACTAAATAATAAGCAAAGTAGGCCTTGATACAGGATAAACAGTAGAGATATAGACACTATGAATCTACAAGTTTATAATAAATATGTAGAGATAAATGCATGATGATTCTGTCCGTTTATTTATTGCAAATATGTAGAGACTAATGATCTGGATTTATGGATGATTAAACATATTTTTAACATCAAGATCAGAAGCCTGCTTGCCTAAAGACGAGCTTATGCAAATTATTAAGCAGTTTTATCTGCGGAGTTTTTATCTAACAGTAGGCCCTGCTGTGTTCTGTATTAGCATTACATGCTAGAAGTATATGATAATAAAAAACGTTAATATTATGACTATGGTTGTTTGGTAGATGAACTGTAAATACAATAACTTATTATACAGCGAGAATTTAACGTCGTATTCATCACTTGACGATGATGTTAGGGTCGTATTTGACATAATGCGAGTTACTTTAGCTTGGCACTCCACTGCTTGGTGAGATATATATTAGGATTGAGTGAGTGATATTAGGATTGAGTGAGTGATATTAGGATTGAGTGAGTGATATTAGGATTGAGTGAGTGATATTAGGATTGAGTGTTTGCAACGGATGACGAAGTTTTCCACTATTGATCAGCTTTAGTTTTACTTCCTTGCGTTGAAACGGAAACTGAGGTCATGAGAAAATCTGGATTGTTAAAGTGGTGCTACTCAATGAGACGAAGTCATTTTTTTTCTTTGTCTAATCCATTTCACTTCCTCTCTCTCTCTCTCGCTCTCTCTCTCTCTCTCTTCCTCTCCCCCTCTCTGTCACTCTCTCTGACTCTATCTCTCTTACCACTACTTCCGGTTTTCGAGAGCCTATGCTGACTTTATTGACACGGTGTTGTAGCCTCGTAGGAATTCAAGTAAAATGACGTAATGACATTGTAGCAAAATGACGTAATGACATGGCTGAATGATACGGCCCTAAGATATGGCATGAAGATTAATATAGAAGAGACCAAGGTTATGAGAGTGTCCAATAATAAAGGTGAAGTTAATATCACAATAAATGGTACGAAATTGGAACAGGTAAGGAGTTTCAAATATTTGGGTCATACTATAACCGATGACGGGAAATGTGAGACAGAAATATGCAGTAGGATTGTACAAGCAAAAGCGGCTTTTGGTAGTAGAAAAGAACTATCAACAAAATGTCTGAAGAAAGACACAAAGATAAAGATAGTGAAAACTTTGGTTTGGACCATGCTATTGTATGGATGTGAAACATGGACCTTAAGGAAGGAAGATTTTAGGAAACTGGAGGCATTGGAAATGTGGATTTGGAGAAGAATGGAGAGGATTAGCTGGACTCAAAAGGTTACAAATGAGGAAGTCCTGGAGAGAGTTGGCACAGATAGACAGTTGATAAATGTGTTAAGAAATAGGAAGAAGAGATGGATAGGACACATTCTAAGGGGGGAAGGTCTATTAAAAGAGGTCATAGAAGGTAGAATGGAAGGAAAAAGAGGCAGGGGCAGGCCGAGATTAGGTATGTTAGATGACTTAAAGACCCACTCATATGTGGAAATGAAGAGAAGGCGGAAGACAGAGAAGAGTGGAGGCGTTATGTACCATGGACCTGCCAGTAGGCAGTGCACTAAGAGAGAGAGAGAGACATTGTAGTCATGTTGATGTTGTTTAGACTCCACTAAGCCGTATTACGGCTGATTTGCTTCAGGAATTACACGGGGTATTACAAAGTCTACACTTCAGTTTGTTGAGTAGTCTGCTAAACGGACTGCATTTATTAACAAGTCAGTTTACAAATAAAAAAACAACTTTCTGAACACGGGTTGTAACAGGAAATAGTACTTAACCGGAGAAAACTATAAGAAAAGTAAAGGATCTGCTAATAAACATCCGAATACTAACACGTGAAGTAGAGCGAGAGAGAGGTAGAGAGAGATAGAGAGAGAGAGAGAGAGAGAGAGGGAGGTAGAGAGAGAGGTAGAGAGGGAGAGAGAGTGAGAGAGTAGTGCAATAACCATTATAGGCCTATATCTATCAACCATGGAGGATTTAACGTCCGGTTCTTCACAGAAAGCGATGTCAGGTCCAGGAGGAGTGCAGGTCCATTATTCCACACAACATATCAACCTAGAACTTCACTGATAAGCCATTGGAATAATGAGTAATTATAGTATAATTTCAAAATGCGTAGAACAGTTATACGCATGTAAGTAGGTTATGAGTAGTTAGTAAGTAGGTTACAGTTACTGTCCACCTACTTATTAACTCCATAAAATTTTAAATTGTTTTTCCTAAATAATCCAAATAAATCATTCGTATTAGCAGAATAGCGAATCTGACATCAGCTGGTTTTTACCACCACCAACAACAACAATGCGATTTAAGTGCTACTGTTGTCCATGACAATATCGAGCACTATGGAACCAAATCAAAACCGATTAGTGGCAGATTGAGGTATCCATAAACGGTGCAAGCCAAAATCCGGGTAATCAGTCCAAGGAAGGGTACTAGCGGAATGAAGGTTTGCGTGTTGGTCTCAGGTCATGGACATTAGGCGGATAGGAAAGAAACCATCAGCAACTTGTACTGGCGTTAGTCTTTAATAGAATGTCTCAATAGCGCAATGGTTAGAGGTGTAGATAACGTCGTGAAGTTTTAAATGACAGACCCTGAGGTGAAATGAACCATCGTGGGTTCGAATCCCAGCATCGATCGCTGATCTGGAGTAAAATCTCGTACATTCACTTGGCTGGTTACATGGAAAATGGACTAAATTTCCTAACGGTTTAAATATATGGTATTAAAAGTGATAGATATCGACGTAGTTGATCAAAGCATAACGGCACACTGGGTCAGGAAGCACAGATGCTTGTTTAAGACCCAATTCCTCCTTCCTCTCCATGGTTATTAGTAATCGTTGCCTTTTGATGGCGCATCAATGGCAGCTGGCGCGGATTTAAGAATAACCTTCCATCACCCTGGGATTTTTCCTTCCTAAGCTTTTACCAACACTCGGTCTTCCAAGGTGGTCACCCACAAAGTACTAACCGAGGTCGATGCAGCTTAACTTCGATAATTGACGTGCAACTAAACCAAGTGCGCTAATCCCTCCATCTAATGCGCTAATCTCGCCATCATTTCACTATAATTTGTGTTATTATTATTATTATTATTAATTGGAATATAGCTTATTCTTATTTGCATTTTTAGTTTGGCTTATTCTGACCACTAAATTGATATTTACAAGATTCGATTGAAAGATAGCGACGATGAAAATTTTGTGAAATCAATTCTTCTATAACAAGATTGAACGTAAAATTCTGCAACATTAGAATAGGATGGCTCCACCTTTCGAATGCTTTCATTTCTTTACTCAAACAGTACTCGATGAAGAATTAATGTGTATTTGTGAACTGAGTTCACTGAACTGAGTTCATATTTATAAATCATTGGCAGTACTCATATACAGATACAAGTTAGTCTCGAAGACCGCATTTTAGTCGTGACCTCGTTCTAACACTGTGTTAGTTATAGATCTTATAGTATATTCCATACTCTTCCGCCTTTCCGCTCTTTACCACAGTTGATGAGGCAGACCTATAAGTTATACTGCAGTGTTTACTGGCGCCCTATATACAAAGCGATAAGAAGCCGAGGCCTAACTCTGCTACAAACACAACACTAGTGTAAACGTACAGATCTTTCCTAGGCCCGGGCTAAACTAACAGCTATAGGCGAGTAGTGTTGTAGTGAACAAGATGAATTCTCTGTGTGTTTATTAGGCTACACTGAGAGGTGTAATAGGTCAGTACAGGAATAAAGTGATAACTTAGTTTTCTAGTTAGTGGTTAATGAGAGGTGTAATAGGTCAGTACTGGACTAAAGTCATAACTTAATTTTCTAGTTAGAGTTTAAATTGATAGGGATGTCTCTAGTGCAGCCTGCTATGTGCTGTCTGCGTCAGCATGTGATAAAGTTAATGTTTAAATATCGTATTATTAAATAAAGAAATTCATTCAGTCTCTGTAAGAATTTATGCGCAATCAAATTTGTCATTGTAGGCCTATAGATGCAGAGCCGACGCTAACTGCTGGTGATTGTAGAGGCAGGTTTCTCCAGTAGGTGCAGTGAAGAGCCCATAGTGACGGCTGTCTCCCTTGCGGGCGAGACAAAGCTGTTTTCTCATTCCTAGGGGGAATTTGTGTCTGCGGTCTCTAGATGCACAAGTAAATGATAAAATGTATTATTTACACGAGCTAGATTTGGGATTTGATTTGTGTCATTAGTGCTAGATGTTGTCATGGACGGCAGTGGCACTCCAATGCTGTTATGTTATTTTTGAATCGCAGCTACCGTATAGTTATCAGTCACATGTCGTACACGGGATATTAATTTTGCTCTATTGTTTAGGTACTTTATGATCATACAAGAGTTTGTTAAAACAATCTCTCGGTCAGTCTACATAATCCTGATCTCTAGGCCCAGTCCAACCTGACTCTCAAGGTCAAGCTTTGGATAGGGCTTCAGAAGAGAGAGAGAGAGAGAGAGAGAGAGAGAGAGAGAGAGAGAGAGAGAGGGAGAGAGATCATGGCGACCTCAAAGGGAGGAAGACAGGCTCAGAGACAGAAGGAGGTGGAATCAATTGGGATGAAGGAAAATCTAGAGCGGGTAAGTGTGCAGTCAGACGCACACACTGTGCTTTCGGTACCAGATTGATGAAGTATATTTTTATTCTCCCCATGCTAGGTGAAGTGTTGACCATGTTGAGTGAAAGATGCCCCAACTGAGGCCAGTTATATACACTGTATTGTATGATTCAGCATCAGTCAGTCAGTCGTAGTCTATCAATCAATCAATCAGTCAGGCAGTAATTCAGGCAATAAATCAATCAGGCAATAAATCAGCCATTGAGACAATGAATCAATCAATCATTCAGACAATCAATAACTCAGGAAACCAATGAACCATTCAGACTAATAACCATTCTGATATATATTATCAATCAACCCTTAGATGACCAATCATTCAGATAGTCAATCAAGCAGTCACACATCTATTCATGACGTCTATTCATGGCTGGAGTCAGTGGCGAAGTCGGTAAGATACTCGACCGCTGATCAGTATGTGCAGGGTTCAAATCCTGGGCTCGCCCGTCACTAACATCGCTTTCGAGTGAGGAAACTGACGTTTATATTATCTTTATCAGCTTTTACGTAATCAACTGACTCAACAGTAGCCTCTATGATTATCAAGATTTATTAATGTCAATTAGTAACTTGTTCACTGGAAGTGGGTTAATTTATGAATGCGTATGAATCATTGGATATTTATTGTCTGTGCACGTCATACTGTATTTATATGCAGTGCATACAAAGTACACATGAGCAATATATGAATGTGCGCATATTTGTACTGTTATTAATTTACTGAGTAATCGCTAAAAGGTTGAAGTTGCTGTATGTCTGACTGGAGTGTGTTTAGATGAACTGAGAGAAATAACCAACAGCAGTAATAATTACACACGTATGGAAACGTAAACGTATATGGATCCGGGTACATGCACATGTACATTGACCGGATCGTCTGTGACGATGATTCTGTTCACCTTACATGTAGATATTATATGTTCACCTTACATGTAGATATTATATATTTACCTTACATGTAGATATTATATGTTCACCTTACATGTAGATATTATATGTTCACCTTACATGTAGATATTACATATTTACCTTACATGTAGATATTATATGTTCACCTTACATGTAGATATTACATGTTCACCTTACATGTAGATATTATATGTTCACCCACATGTAGATATTATATGTTTACCTTACATGTAGATATTATATGTTTACCTTACATGTAGATATTATATGTTTACCTTACATGTAGATATTATATGTTTACCTTACATGTAGATATTATATGTTCACCCACATGTAGATATTATATGTTTACCTTACATGTAGATATCTACATGTAAATATATCAACATGTAGAGATATATTCTACAAGTAGATATACGGCGAGTGTTGGTGTTAACAGCTGTTGATGATTGTCTCGCTCAGAAGTTTGTTCCGTTAACAACACTTAGAATTTATACACTGAAGCGCCCTTTAGTATTATTGAGTCAGCCATCTTTGAAGTCCTATTCAATCAGTCATTTTTGAAGTCCTATTCAGTCAGCCATCTTTGAAGTCCTATTGAGTCAGTCATCTTTGAAGTCCTATTGAGTCAGTCATCTTTGAAGTCCTATTCAGTCAGCCATCTTTGAAGTCCTATTCAATCAGTCATCTTTGAAGTCCTATTGAGTCAGCCATCTTTGAAGTCCTATTGAGTCAGCCATCTTTGAAGTCCTATTCAGTCAGCCATCTTTGAAGTCCTATTCAGTCAGCCAACTTTGAAGTCCTATTCAGTCAGCCATCTTTGAAGTCCTATTCAGTCAGTCATCTTTGAAATCCTATGAGTCAGCTATCTTTGAAATCCTATGAGTCAGCCATCTTTGAAGTCCTATTCAGTCAGCCATCTTTGAAGTCTTATTGAGTAATGCTTTCAAACCCGACTTTTTTCTGAGATTTAAATTTATGTTTTGCACGTTTAGTACTATTGATCTCCTTACAAAATTATAAAGATAATTTAGCTGTAACAACTACGAGAGACGAGACACACTATATAGTCTTGAATTGTGTCATCTTGAACTATATTATCTAGAATAATGTTATTTTGAACTGTGTAATCTTTAATTATGTTATCTAAAACTTTGTCGTCATTAACTATGTTACATTGAACTATATTATTTTAAACTACTGTATGTTAATACAGTAGTTTAATATAACGTAGTACATCATAATGTAGTTTAATATACTGTATGCTAATACAGTAGTTTAATATAATATAGTTCAATGTGAGATAGTTAATGACGACAAAGTTGTAGATAACATTAATCCTGAACTGAGTGAGAAATAACAAAACGCTTTTATGTAGTATTGTTTGTTGTTGCTTTCAGAAATACAAGCCATTCTTCGATGAGGTATATTCTGCTCCTTCTCTCTCTCTCTCTCTCTCTCTCTCTCTCTCTCTGTTTCTCTCTCACACACATGCCCACACATTCATAAACACGCACACACAACATTGCACTGTATCACACACGCATATAGACAACGTTGCACATAGACTGTGACACTCTCTCTATATCTTTCACTCTTTCCATATCTATCTCCCTATGGTGCTTAGGTCCTGTGTTTAAAGTCATTGACCTGTAAGTCTTCTATTAGCTTTATTCTATTGGTATCGAGCCCTAGTGACAGAGTAAGGGCATCGATGCTGCTACGCCAAGCTACACTACATCTACTGTCAGTGGGTTAATTAACAGCGATTAGACATTGTGTGACCTCAGTGACTCTACGTTATACCAACGTGTCACGAGCCAGCATTCTATTTATAACTGCTGTTGAAGCGGTAATACAAATAATCAATCTGTAGTGAATGAATGTCGCAATAGCGTAATGGTTAGAGCGTTAGATGGCGTCATGAATTTTTACATGACAGATTCTGAGGTCAATTGAAGCCTCCTGGGTTCGATTCTCGGCCGCGCAGAGCTGAGAGTAAAATCTCGGACATTCACTGGACTGGTTAGAAGGATAGTTGACTAACTTGTCTAACGGTTTAAACATGTGATACTAGATATCAATATCTCTGATAAGATTATATAACCATGATATGACTCTGATAAGAATATATAACCACGATATGACTGATAAGAATATATAACTATGATATGACTCTGATAAGGTTTTATGACTGTGATATGACTTTAATAAGATTCTATAACTATGATATAACTCTGATAAGATTCTATGACTACGATATGACTCTGATAAGATTCTATGACTACGATATGACTCTGATAAGATTCTATGACTACGATATGACTCTGATAAGATTCTATGACTACGATATGACTCTGATAAGATGATATGACTCTGATAAGGTCTATGACTATCATATGACTCTGATAAGATTCTATGACTATGATATGACACTGATAAGGTCTATGACTATGATATGAGACTGATAAGATTATATGACTATGATATGACACTGATAAGGTCTATGACTATGATATGAGACTGATAAGATTATATGACTATGATATGACACTGATAAGGTTCTATGATTGTGGTATGACTCTGATAATTTCTTGAGTAAGAGATGGTTTGAATGACTATTAGATTGATTGACTGATTGATTATTGTTGGTGTGCTTCATTGATGGATTGATTAATCGATTGATTATTTGATGGTGTGCTTGATTGATTGACTGATTGAAGAATTAATTGATTGATTGATGAAAGCACGCTGAGGAGGGAGGGATCCCCCTGAGGATCCTGAGGGAGACGCTGGGCTCAGCAGGGGACGAGGACCTGCCTCCACGGGAACTGGAGAGACTACTCCAGAGAGCAGACATAGATCACGATGGAGTCCTGGATTATGATGAATTCGTTAAACTGGTATCCCATCTTTCTCGTAATCTTTGTAAATTTCTGCGTGGTGTCACTGTGAACGGTAGCGCAGTCGACAGAGGCTTCGGATTTGGAGGCCGTATTTCAAATCCCATATCAGTGTGATGAGATATTCTGAAGAATTCATTCCACAGTATATTGGAAGATTATTCTTATCTTTTCGCTAGATGAAAAGAGAAGAACTTGGCTAACTGGCGCCATCTCTAGGATTAACCTAACAAACTCTAACGTAGAAAACAGAATCATGAGATAAATCCGTCTTTCATCTATTTGTCAAGTAACGAAAGAAAAAATGGAAATAGGAAATCATTAGAAAGCGAAGGTAAATAAAATTAATATGTAATATCTTTCGAGCTTATTTCTCTTTAATTATATTTATTGAATATACGTGTATATCAACTTATTTGTTTAATTGAGTGAGTGATTCTATGTTAATTGACTATTTGATTTATTATTTTACAATTAGACTGTGTGTTTAATTTATTATTAGATTGATTGCTGATTGATTGATTTATTATTATTATTATATTGATTGATTGATTGATTGATAAGATGATGGCCGGTGAGGCTAAGGGCTTGACCACCATTCAACTGACCAAGTTTCAACGCCTGGTCAGGACGGCAGTGAGTAGTGTGACTCCTCGAGGCATGAAGACTGCTGACGGAGAGACTGAGATAGTCGATGATTACATTGACCACTACAACTGTAGACCACCACCTCTCTTTATGTTCACCATCAGTCTGGTGGAGGTAAGACACCACCACCTCTCTTTATGTTCGCCATCAGTCTGGTGGAGGTAAGACACCACCACCTCTCTTTATGTTCACCATCAGTCTGGTGGAGGTAAGACACCACCACCTCTCTTTATGTTCACCATCAGTCTGGTGGAGGTAAGACACCACCACCTCTCTTTATGTTCACCATCAGTCTGGTGGAGGTAAGACACCACCACCTCTCTTTATGTTCACTATCAGTCTGGTGGAGGTAAGACACCACCAGTTCTCTTTATGTTCACCATCAGTCTGGTGGAGGTAAGACACCACCAGTTCTCTTATCATCAGCCTGGTGGAGGTAAGACACCACCAGTTCTCTTATCACCAGTCTGTTGGAGGTAAGACACCACCAGTTCTCTTATCATTAGCCTGGTGTAGGTAAGACACCACCAGTTTTCTTATCACCAGTCTGTTGGAGGTAAGACACCACCAGTTCTCTTATCATTAGCCTGGTGTAGGTAAGACACCACCAGTTTTCTTATCACCAGTCTGGTGTAGGTAAGATACCACCAGCTCTCTCGTTACCACCAGTCAGTTGATAGCAATACATAATCAACTGCTGTGTTTAGTTGTGGTGTGCATGATGCAATAGTTCAGAGTCCTCTATTTGCAATGTGTTCAGGCAAGTAATTAATTTGATAATTAAACGATTCGTCGCAGCACTGATATAATTAATTGATTGATCAGCAACGTTTAACTATCAGCGGACAAAGTTTAAATGCCACCATGTGGACTGCCTACGGAATAATAATAGTAATATTGATTGATTGATTTTGATTGTTCTCAGTTAGCTATCTTCATAGGCTACGCGGTGCATCAGAAGAACCTGGGCTTTGAGACGACGATGAAGTCTGGGGCACCCCTATCCAGTCCCCTGGTGTATGACCCTCACAGGCGCTACGAGGTCTGGCGCTTCATCACCTACATGTTCATACATGATGGGTACGTCTAGGTCTTCCTCTCTTTCATGTTCATACAGGTCTAGGTCTTCCTCTCCTACATGTTCATACATGATGGGTATAGGTCTAGGTCTTCCTCTCTTACATGTTTATACATGTTCATACATGAAAGGTAGGTCTAGGTCTTCCTCTCTTACATTTTCATACATGATGGGTACGTCTAGGTATTCCTCACCTACATGTTCATACATGATGGGTACTTCTAGGTCTTCCTCACCTACATGTTCATACATGATGGGTAGGTCTAGGTCTTCCTCACCTACTTGTTAATGAAATGTTTTACCTGAAATTTAATCAGTCATGAGCGACAGTAGCACTCGAGATATTGTTTGTGTTGCAGTATTCAGCACATAATATCCAACCTGATCTTTCAGTTGTTGCTGGGCATACCCCTGGAGATGGTTCACAAGTTCTGGAGAGTGGGCCTCGTCTATCTGTTCGGTGTTATAGCAGGTCTGTGCACACAGCCTTCTGAAATAGTATTCATTTCTTTATTCGTCAAAAACAGACAGGAAAAGATGAATCACATATAGATATATAAACACACTTACACACATACACATAAGAACATAGAACACATATAAACACACTTACACACATACACATAAAAACATAGAACAATCAAAAATGAAGTGTAAGAAACTTAACTATTATTATTACTTAAATATTGCTTGATGCCTATAGGCTTAGTCCTAGACTTAATGTTAGCTATAGGCTTAGCTTTAGACTTAATGCTAGTTATAGGCTTAGTTCTATAGCTATAGGCTAAGTTCTAGACTTAATGCTAGTTATAGGCTAAGTTCTAGACTTAGCTATAGGCTATTGGCTAGACATAAATAGAATGAATTAATGTCTAAAATTAATTATCATAAATTGAATGTCTAAATAGCGTAGTGGCAACGTCATGAAGTTTTAATTGACAGATCCTTTGGTGAATTGAACCCTCGCCGGCTCGAATCCCAGCCGCGCTGATCTGAGAGTAAAATCTCGGGCATTCACTGGACTGGATACACGGTAAATGGACTAAATTGCCTAACGGTTTAAACATGTGGTACTAAAAAAATGATAGATTTCAACATAGTTGATCATTTCACTATATTGTGTGTTTATTTTTTTACATAGGCTTAGTCTTGGTTAAAATAGCTTCTACTTTCCAACACCTGCTTCTATATAATAGTGTGCAAATTTTGAAATCTCAGTCTGTTATCTTCATTTGAATTGTCTTCAAGTCTGTTAGACAATACTGAAGTTATGAAAGAATTTATATTTTATATCTGCAATCATCTACTCAGTTTATAGATATATGAAATTTTTTAATGCTATTGATAAAATATTTGAATGTTATAAATCATAATATAGCTAGTTATGAAATTATGTTGTCAATCCATAAATGTTATGTTATGTGCTATAAGTTATATGCTACATGTTATGTGTTACATATTATGTGCTATATGTTATGTGTTACATGTTATGTGTTATATGCTGTGTGATATGTGTTATGTGCTATATGTTATGTTATGTGCTACGTGTTATGTGCCATATGTTATATTTTATGTGTTATGTGCTATGTGTTATATGCTATTTGTTGTGCTATATGCTATATGTTATGTGCTATATGTTATGAGCTACATGTTATGTGCTACATGTTATGTGCTACATGTTACGTGTTATGTATTGACATAGGTTCGCTGTGCACGTCAGTCTTTGATCCTAAGATATTCCTCGTGGGAGCGAGCGGGGGTTGTTATGCTCTCATTGGAGCTCACTTTGCCATCGTTATCATGGTATCAATCAATTAATCAATCAATCAACCGATCGATCGATCAATCAATCAACCGATCGATCGATCAATCAATTAATCAACCGATCGATCAATCAATCAATCGCTCGATCAATTAATCGATTAATTGATCAATCAATCACTGGATCAATCAATCACTCAATCATTGTTAAGTTTGTCAGTTGTTAGGCATGCTATAATTAATATGAATTATTTGATCAGGCAATTTGTCGTTACTGAACTAAATAATGGAAATAAAGATCTGGTTTATTAAATTGATTCTGCTTGTCAAGTGACTCTAGTCTTTACTCTAAAGGCTGAAAGGAGATGACTCATGATTGGATGGGGGGGGGGGGTATTGTTAAATTCTCATTGATTGATTGATTGATTGATTGATTGTAGAATTGGAAGGAAATGACTCATGATTGGATGGGGGGTATTGTTAAATTCTTACTCAGCGCTCCCGTTCGACTAACATTCTGGTCCATCTACGGTATTAATTAATCAATCTGTCAATCAATCAATATTCAACAAACTACTTTATAATAACAATAATAATAATAATAATAACAATAATAATAATAATAATAACAATAATAATAATAATAATAATAATTATTATTATTATAAAGGTTTAACGTCCGTTTCCTCATAGAAAGATGATGTCAGGGACGTCATTATGAATATCAATATCATTGTCTTTGCAATCAATCTCTCATTCACTCAATTAATTTGCAAATTAATCAATAAACTACTATATAAATCAATCAGTCTCTCATTTAATAAATCAATCAATCAATCAATCAATCGATCGATCAATCAATCAATCAATCAATCAATCAATCAATCAATCAATCAATCAATAACTACTGTATCAATCAATCACTCATTTAACCGAACTCTAGCTCCAGCAGAATACTAACAGATACAAGACTTAAGACGTCCCTGAAATCAACTACCGATAAGCGACTGCTTGGTCAACACTGGCTGGAGTCAGTGACGTTGTCAATAAGGTACTCGACCGCGGATCAGTAGGTGCGGGGTTCAAATCCTGGGCTCGCCCGTCACTGACATCGCTTTCGAATGAGGAAACTGACGTTAACCTTAATTTTAGTTGCAATCTTGCGCATAATTTTCATTTTAATATAAATTTTTTGTTACAATGCTAAGACACTCGAATAAATGTATATTTTTATTATATTTAAATTTTATTTCGGTTTATTTTCAATGCTTCTGTATTTGTTTTAATGCACTATTGGTATTTTTTGTTTGTTTATTGTATGTAACTTGCTAACACGTTATGATGGCGTAATTAAGATTCCTATACATAAAGTGGATAAGTAACTGATTGTATTCACCTGTTGGACACGCAGCCCTTGTGGACACTGGGATAGCCATATGGACGAGGTACTCAGGTCCAGATGGCGGTAGAGTCGCCTATGCCGCTCACTTCGCCGGGCTGGTGGCAGGTTTGAACACATATCCTTGCTCTTCAGCTAAAAGTACTAAACCACTTGCTGATATATAAATTGATATATCAATTATATATATTAGCTGATTGACTGATGGCTGGATGCTGCCTCTTCTCTCTCTCTTTCTCTCTCTCTCTATCTGTCTGTGTCTCTCTCTCTCTCTCCCTCTGTGTGTGTGTGTGTGTGTCTCTCTCTCTCTGTATGTCTCTCTCTCTATCTCATTCTTTCTCTCAATCTGGTGTTTTGTGAAATTGCAATTTCAATATACACATTCCTACTCGCCTTCAGCATTCAAGTTCCACATAGAGGGTTAGTCTAAACATTTTTCTATGATTTAAAATTGTACTGATGGGCGTGTCAGATTGTTGTCCTATGATTGACAGGTGTACTGATGGGCGTGTATGTTGTCCTATGATTGACAGGTGTGCTGATGGGCGTGTCCGATTGTAGACCTATGATTGACAGGTGTGCTAATGGGCGTGTCTGTTGACCTATGATTGACAAGTGTGTTGATGGGCGTGTCGGTTGACGTATGATTGACAGGTGCGCTAATGGGCGTGCCTGATTGTCCTATGATTGACAGGTGTGTTGATGGGCGTGGCAGTTGTGCTATGATTGACAGGTGTACTGATGGGCGTGTCTGATTGTCCTATGATTGACAGGTGTACTGATGGGCGTGTCTGTAGACCTTTGATTGACAGGTGTACTGATGGGCGTGTATGTTGACCTATGATTGACAGGTGTACTGATGTTGTCCTTTGATTGACAGGTGTACTGATGGGCGTATCTCTGCTGAGGAACCTGCACGCTCTCTGGTGGGAGAACATCCTCTGGTGGGTCTGTCTCGTCGTCTACCTCCTGCTGGTGCTGCTGGCTGTCTGCCTCAATGCCTTCCTGCCTCACTACTACTTCAAAACAGACTGGACGGCTTGCTGCCCTTGTAGACCAGGCATGAACTGCCTTCTTACATAGAAACCTTGCTGCCCTTGTAGACCAGGCATGAACTGCCTTCTTACATAGAAACCTTGCTGCCCTTGCAGACCAGGCATGAACTGCCTTCTTACATAGAAGCCTTGCTGCCCTTGTAGACCAGGCATGAACTGCCTTCTTACACAGAAACCTTGCTGCCCATGTAGACCAGGCATGAACTGCCTTCTTACATAGAAACCTTGCTGCCCTTGTAGACCAGGCATGAACTGCCTTCTTACATAGAAACCTTGCTGCCCTTGTAGACCAGGCATGAACTGCCTTCTTACATAGAAACCTTGCTGCCCTTGCAGACCAGGCATGAACTGCCTTCTTACATAGAAGCCTTGCTGCCCTTGTAGACCAGGCATGAACTGCCTTCTTACACAGAAACCTTGCTGCCCATGTAGACCAGGCATGAACTGCCTTCTTACACAGAAACCTTGCTGCCCATGTAGACCAGGCATGAACTGCCTTCTTACATAGAAACCCTGCTGCAATTAATCATTAGCCTACAGCATGGTCTATCATTAGCCTACAGCCTGGTCTATCATTAGCTCTTAGCCTGGTCTATCATTAGACCTTAGCCTGGTCTATCATTAGCCTACAGCCTGGTCTATCATTAGCCTACAGCCTAGTCTATCATTAGCTCTTAGCCTGGTCTATCATTAGCCCTTAGCCTGGTCTATCATTAGCCTACAGCCTGGTCTATCATTAGCCTACAGCCTGTTCTATCATTAGCCTACAGCATGGTCTATCATTAGACTACAGCATGGTCTATCATTAGCCTACAGCCTGGTCTCAATTGTATTTTTATTTTGACAGACAGTCCAGATTGCCTCATTTCTGTGATACGTTGTTGTTGTTGTCTCATATATTATCATCTTCATCACGTGCCGATGATGTTAAATCCTTGTTGTTTAGTAGGAGTAAAGGCACAGCTGCAAGACGATAATCTTGTCTTTTGTTAGGCCTAGATTGGACGATAGTCTAGTCTTTTGTTAGGCCTAGATTGGACGATAGTCTAGTCCTTTTAGGCTTAGATTGGACGATAGTCTAATCTTTTGTTAGGCCTATATTTTACGACAGTCTAGTCCTTTAAGGCCTAGATTGGATGATAGTCTAGTCTTGTGTTACATTGGACGGTAGTGTTTTCTTGTCCCTTAGATGAAACCTGTTTCTATATAAATATATATTTTTCCGCTGCTTCGTTACTACACAAATGTCAATAGAAAATGGATGTTACTGTTTTAAATGGGTAGACTGGATAGTGTTCTCAGGGAATGACGCCCCTGTCAAGTAAAAGTTAGTCGAAACTGAGGAAGGCACGGGAGCCCACTTCATCATAAGCAGAATTCCCCAAGAATAGTGGTATATCATGTTAAACGATTTAAAGACCTACTCATATCCACATATGAGTAGGTCTTTTAGTCGTTTAACATGATATACCGTTATTCTTGGGGGATTCTGAAGAGGAAAACATGAAAACATGAAGAGGAAATCGAAAGACAGACAAGAGTGGAGGCGTTATTTACCATGCACCTGTCAGTAGGCAGTGCACTAAGAGAGAGACTGTTTTAAATATTTCAATAGTTTATATAAATAATGTCACCAGCGATGCGTTTAAATCATGTCAGTTGTTTTTATAATAAACAGAAAGAGCGCTTTTTGAAAATCACTCTTCCATAGAGATTATACGAACTTGCAGAGGCTGAGCGAGTTACATATAATTGACAAATTGATATCACAAATAACAAAAGACGGTTAATATATTACAACACATTACATCGTTAAGAGGTTATGCAATCTCTTTGCTAAATCTGTATATTGAACAATTGCTGATTATACAACGTAGTATTCTTAAACTTCGACCTATTCACAGCCATTTTGTGGCTGGAGATAGTAGCGACGTCGGTAAGATACTCGACCGCGGATTAGTATGTGCGGGTTCAAATCCCGGGCTTGCTCGTCACTGACATTGCTTTCGAGGAAACTGACGTTAACATTAGCCTTACCAGCTTTACCCAACAGTGTAACAGCAATGATTGCAGAATTGCTGATTGCACTACGTAGCTTAAATCTCGACCTATTTGCATCTAACATAACGCCAAGTGGATGCCTTAGAAGCAAAGAGAAACTAACCATTTATTTACGACGCAGAGACTACAAAACAAACCCTCCACACATGCAGTTTATACGATAATGAAGTTGACGATAGTGAAGAAGTAAGTTTGTTCTATAACATACATGTAGTTGTATGACAAGAGACGTCCCTGACATTGCCTTATGGCAAGGAACCGGACGTTAAATTCTTATTGATTGATTGATTGATTGATTGATGACGTACAATTACATGACAATGACGTACATTACATGATGACAATGACGTACATTACATGACAATGACGTACAATTACATGACAATGATTTAGGCCTACAATTACATGACATTGACGTACATTACATGACATTACTTTTTCATTGCATTGTATGACATTACATTACATTATTGTACGTATTTCGAGCGAGGAAACTGACGTTAACCTTAGCTTTACCAGCTTTACGTACAAGACGTTTTGACTTCTACAACAAACCCCATACTGAGCGAGTAGGACTTAATGAGCCCCAGGTCTACAGCGAGCTTGCTTTACACACAGGAGGGCGTAGATTCGATTCTTATTAAACACGAAACCAGTTAAATCAGAAAATAAATTTAGTATAATCGAAATTGTATAACTAATTTAGATTAACTGGGCTGAGAACACTGACGTCAACTCTAGTCTCAAGTATAAAGCATATTGTACATACATATGTATCCTGATCCTGGTTCAACTGGGATTTAAAGGAAGATGATGATGATGTATATGTATATACATCATCATCATATATATCACGCGCACAGAAGAAGTCTAATAGCAAATATTAAATAATCTACCAGTAATATAAGCACAACAGAGTTAAGGCGTGCTCCTATTGAGCTTTTTATTAAATGTCAGAAAGAATCTAAGTCTCGAACCTGTCATTTTCATCGCGGTATAGAGAGAGAATTTGATCATGAAAATAAATATTTTATAGTTCTTATAGCAGTAGTTAGCCTCCTAATAAAATATTAATAGCACAAGAGCAATAAATAAATACGCTTATATACAATTGTTAGTAGTAGGTACTATTATACAAATAAATAGTTAGAAATAGTGGGCTGATCTCAAAATAAATCAATTAAATACTGCAGATAATCCAGTTAATCAAGCAAGAATGCAAGTTTTTACAGGGCAGCCAGAGCTTTTCAGTACCAACAACAACAACACAGCACAGTTAATGAATAAATAATTTTAAGTCAAATTCTTTCATCAATTTTATTTGAACCGAAAATATCTCACAGCTCATCTCCTCAGAACCATTGAGAGAGACATTAATATAAGGCGATGAGGCGAATCAGCGACGAGAAACAGCTAGAACCACAAACCTATCGATCAGCAGTCAAACAAGCTAACCACTGAGCCACCTCACCACTAAATAGACGCAGGCAATGCAAGGACATACTATACTCGCCAATGCCACCACAAATACTAGAACGCTGAAAGAGTTAACACTGGATGGTACCATCAACCCAACAACAAGCAGGCTACACACAGGCCTATAGGCTACACACAGGCCTATAGGCTACACACAGGCCTATAGGCTACACACAGGCCTATAGGCTACACACAGGCCTATAGGCTGCACACAGGCCCTTAGGCTGCACACAGGCCTATAGGCTACACATAGGCCTATAGGCTACACACAGGCGATATAAGCTACAAACAGGCCTATAGGCTACATACAGGCCTAAAGGCTACACACAGGCCTATAGGCTACACACAGGCCTATAGGCTACACACAGGCCTATAGGCTATACACAGGCCTATAGGCTGCACACAGGCCTATAGGCTGCACACAGGCCTATAGGCTACACGGAGGCCTATAGGCAGCACACAGGCCTATAGGCTACACACAGGCTTATAGACTACACACAGGCCTATAGGCTACACACCGGCTTATAGACTACATACAGGCCTATAGGCTACACACAGGCGATAGAGGCTACATCAGTATGTGCGGGGTTCAAATCCTGGGCTCGCCAGTCACTCACAACGCTTCGACTGACGCAACTGACGTTAACATTAGCTTTTAGTATACTACATCTTAGCAGACTTAAAACTTAAAGCTGATCCAAGGGCTTTTTAGAACTATGAAGATAGTCCAAAGACGACAGTGTTTAAGGCAGTTTATTAGCAGTGATAGACTCTCAAAGCATCTCCATCCTACACCTTACATAATAAAACACAACACTTAGAAATCAAAGTTAACTCTCATACTAGATCTCTACCGTATACCTCGCACAAATACAACACTGATAAATCATAAACGTTATCTAATAAATCAGACAGCAATAATTAGCCATTAGGCGCCTGATAGATAAAATAAATCAGAATATGTTAACGAAACTATAACGATGTCAGAAAATTACATATAACTCTCTAAGCACAATGTAAACACTGGCTAGAGATAGAATAAACTCTCTAAGCACAATGTAAACACTGGCTAGAGATAGAATAAACTCTCTAAGCACAATGTAAACACTGGCTAGAGATAGAATAAACTCTCTAAGCACAATGTAAACACTGGCTAGAGATAGAATAAACTCTCTAAGAACAATGTAAACACTGGCTAGAGATAGAATTAACTCTCTAAGCACAATGTAAACACTGGCTAGAGATAGAATAAACTCTCTAAGCACAATGTAAACACTGGCTAGAGATAGAATTAACTCTCTAAGCACAATGTAAACACTGGCTAGAGATAGAATTAACTCTCTAAGCACAATGTAAACACTGACTAGAGATAGAATTAACTCTCTAAGCACAATGTAAACACTGGCTAGCGATTGATTAATTCAGTCAGCTGATGCTGATGACGTCGCTATTCTGATTCGTTGATTAATTTTCAGAATTAATATTAAAATATATATTATTCTATATACATGTATAATTATTATAATAATAATAATAATAATTATTATTATTATTATATATTATGGGTAGCTGATTCGTGAAATGCACTTAGCAAATGAAATTAGAGTCAACTTTGATTTAGAAATAAATTTAACAAGTGACAGCGACCTTGATGTAGGAAGATAGCAAGACAATGACCTGAGGCTAAACTTCAGAACTTTAATAAGTAGATTTAACGTTTATAAATATTGCACTGATAAAGTAGAGCATGTTTATTTGAAGAGACACATCTGACACATGTATATCACTACATTTGTACTCCATGATATTCTCGTGATCAAATTTAACTGTGCTAACATATTTTAAAACTAAAATCTTTTTCGAATCTTCCCCACACTGCCATCATAGAATCATTTTAGTCTAAATTTAAATCTGAATTTAGACTATCTTTATATCTATGACCACTAAATGCCCACAGGCCCTAATAAGCTAATATATGGTCTAATATACCCCAATAAACCCTAATATATGGTCTAATATACCCCAATAAACCTAATATATAGTCTAATATACCCCAAATAAACCCTAATATATGGTCTAATATACCCCAATAAACCCTAATATATGGTCTAATATACCCCAATAAACCCTAATATATGGTCTAATATACCCCAATAAACCCTAATATATGGTCTAATATACCCCAATAAACCCTAATATATGGTCTAGTACACCCCAATAAACCCTAATATATGGTCTAATATACCCCAATAAACCCTAATATATGGTCTAATATACCCCAATAAACCCTAATATATGGTCTAATATACCCCAATAAACCCTAATATATGGTCTAATATACCCCAATAAACCCTAATATATGGTCTAATATAGCCCAATAAACCCTATTACACGGTCTAATATACCCCAATATATAATATACCCCTATAATAGGAGAGGATTAGCAGGACTCAAAAGGTTACGAATGAGGAAGTTCTGGAGAGAGTTGGTAAAAGATATATGAAGAAGAGCTGGATAGGACACATTCTAAGGGGGAAGGTCTATTAAAAGAGGTCATAGAAGGTAGAATGGAAGGAAAATGAGGCAGGGGATGCTGAGATTAGGAATGTTAGATGATTTAGAGATCCACTCATATGTGGAAATGAAGAGGAAGGCGGAAGACAGAGAAGTGTAGAGGCGTTATATGCTATGGACCTGCCAGTAGGCAATGCTATAAGAGAGTGACACCCTAATAAACCTAATGTACACGCTACGGTCTTGCTATTATTTAACTATTGCTAGGAGAAGGAGGTGGGAGGAATGACTTTGGCAGTTTGACCCCTGTCAGGCACCTGAGGTCTAGAGCCGAACCAGGACATCTTCCACTGCAGTGTGTCCCTCAGCAGCTTCTGCTCCTCCTCTGTGAATTCTAGCAGAGTGGACAGGGCGCGCAGTAGATGTATAGCCTGCACAATCAATCAATCAATCAATCAGTCAATCAATAAATCAAATCATGCTCCTCCTCAGTGAACTCTAGCAGAGTGCACAGTAAATGTATTGCCTGCCAATCAGTCAATCAATTAATCAATCAATCAATAAATCAATCAATTAAAAAAGAAAAATCAATCAATCAATTAATAAATAAAAATTAAATCAATTAATTAATCAATCATCAAATCATTCTTCACACAGGGCAGATAGAAATAAGAATAAAGAAGTAGTAAGATATGAAATAAAGAGATCTAAACCTCACACTCTCGACAGAAATAACAATACAGAAGTAGTAAGAGATGAAATAGACAGAACTAAACCTCACAATCTCGACACAAATAAGAATAAAGACGTAGAAAGATATGAAATAAAGAGATCTAACCTCAGATTCTAGACAGAAATAAGAATAAAGAAGTAGAAAGATGAAATAAAGAGATCTAAACCTCAGCCTCTCGGCTCAGAAGGAACTTGAGTATAACATGTCTGAGGTACTTGAGGTTCAACTCTTTTGACAGCTCGTAGTCTCCACTCCTTCCTGTTCTAGCCCCGCCCACCTGCCCACTCATCAGCTCTTCTATATCACTGGCTGTCAGTGCTCGAGCAGTCGATCTACCACCAATGTACAATTCTCCACCAGCAGGATTTCTAGAATGATCACCAAACTCACCAGCAGGATTTTTAAAAACACTACCACTACCACCAGCACCACCAGTGTCTATGCTAGAAGCAGTGGCTGTCCTGGTGGTGTCTTTCGCTAGATGATGAGCTGTGGAGTGAACAGAACTGTCTGTGGTGAGCGATGAAGACTGACCAATCATCTCCACATCATCATCGTCCACAGCGCTGTTACTGGTGTACGAGATGTTGTTGTTGTGATGTAACTGGGTAACACTGTACGAAACGGGCAGAGTGGCAACAGGGTTGTCGTTGTTTGTAGGGGCAACGCTGAAGGAGGAAAAGTTCGGATAGCTCTCGTTCTGTCGTATTCTGTTGTCAGAGTTTCCACCATCAACACCACCACCAGCTACTCCACCATTACCAACAGCACTGGTGGTGGTGGAGTGTAAAGAATTAGAGGAGAGATTGGGTCGCAGTCCAGTGTCTGACGTTAAATGATTGGTTACGTCTCGACCACCAGTGGCGCCACTTGTATGTTGTTGTTGCGCACCCCCAGGCACATTAGAAACCTTGAGTTCTCTCTGAACAAGCTTCTTCATGTCGTTCAACCTCTGCTCCAGCTTCTTTATTATCTGTCAGCGAGGAGTAAAATAAATACAGCAAATATATCAACTAAAATAAAATATTATATAGTAAACAGAGTAACTAAATCAACTGAAATATTATATTATATAATAGAGTAACTAAATCAACTAAAATAAAATATTATATAATATATATCAATCTTTATTTCACCAAAAGGCAGCAAATCAGTACAAAAGTGACAAACTAACATGGTCCACATTACAAAACATAAGAGAAAAACAACGAATAAATACATAAATTCATGAAGGGAGCACTGTCAATGACCAAATTGCGTACATTGATATTATTTATTGTCTTCAGTGTTGACATAAATCTGTCTTTTCTCAACTGATATTTATCTTCTATTCCATGGATGTTAAATATATTCATGCAAAACAGCACATCATTCATACTAGATACCTGAAATAGTTTAAATAGAGCCTGATTGAAAGTAAATCCTAAGCTCTTAATTTCCGATTTATTTAAATTTAGCGCTTCAAGAGCATATAATAAATACAGTAATATCAACTAAAATAAAATATTATATAACAAAAAGAGTAATTATATTAAGTGAAAAAAAACCTACAATAAATAGAGTAACCCGAGTAAACTGGGTCCCAACCCTATCTAAACTGGGATTTAAGGGAAGATGATGATGATGTTACAAATGGAGACAACATACTCTATTTTTTTCCAACAGCTGATTGTCCAGTTTTTCCACATCCCCTGTCAGCTGATCAATCTTTCCAGAGTCCACCACTGCCGCTTCTCTCTCCGCCTCCAGCTTCCCTATCTGCACAGCACAGAGCTACGATTTATCGTTCAACTCAGTTATCATAACGTGTATGGATTAATGTTATCAGTGTATCAATCAATCAATCAATCGTTTCAGCAATCAATCAAGCGCTACAGTATTCAATACAAACACTGGTTGGAGCCAGTGGCGTTGTCAATAAGGTACTCGACCACGGATCAGTATGTGAGGGTTCAAATCCTGGGTTCGCCCGTCACTGACATCGCTTTCAAGTGAGGAAACTGACGTTAACACTAGTTTTATCAGCTTTTTTACCAATATAAAAACGAGGGAAATTAATGAAGGACGTGCATTATTAATTCTCAATTAAGCTGCACAAAATTCAATGCTTATAATCCTTATACTTGACCGCGGATCAGTATGTGTAGGGTTCAAATCCTGGGCTCGCCCGTCACTGACATCGCTTTCGAGTGAGGAAACTGACGTTAACCTTACCTTTACCAGCTTTATATTACTCAAACATCAGCTGTTTTGTTCAATCAAATCTTTCAACGTTAGTATGACTGATTAATGGACTCTTAGCTCAATACGTTTGTACTAAACTCAACATTTCTAAATCAATGTAAAACATTCTACCTTATCTTCAAACTGAAGTGTTTCTGCCTCTTTCACACTCAGCCGTTCGTTGAGCTCCAGAATGACTTGATCCTGATTGGTCAGCCTCTCCTCATACAGCTGTCTCGTCTCACTAAGCTCCGCCCTACACGAGTCACACTGATCAATAAGCTCCGCCTCCCTCGACTCTGCTGCAGTCTTCTCTGTCAATTAGTCAAAATCAATGAATATCAATGAATGCATGTGAATATCAATAAATATCAGTTCATATCAGCTAATAAATATAAGTGAATATAAGTGAATATCAGCTAATGAATATACGAGAATATCAGTGAATATCAGCTAATGAATATAAGAGAATATCAGTGAATTAATATCAGTTAATATCAGTGAATATGAATTAATATCAGTGAATATCAGTGAATATTAATGAATATCAAGGAATCGCAAGACTCCCAATGACTACAGAACATCAGTGTGATTAGTGAACAGAACACAAATAATAACAAGAAACCAACCAGCCTGCAGCTGTGAGGACAGCTGCTGAGCAGCTGCTAGAGACTGCTGCAGCTGCTGCACTGCTGCCTCAGCTGACAGCAGCTTCTCCTCAAGTCTCGACAACTACAACAGCAACAACAACAGCAGTTAGCTAATAGTAATGTTATAAATTTCATCTACTAGATAGTTTCTCTACTAGATAGTACTTGTACTAGATAGTACTTGTACTAGATAGTACTTGTACTAGATAGTACTTGTACTAGATAGTACTTGTACTAGATAGTACTTGTACTAGATAGTACTTGTACTAGATAGTACTTGTACTAGATAGTACTTCTACTAGATAGTACTTCTACTAGATAGTACCTCTATTATATAGATAGTAGCTAAAGATAGTAGCTCTACTGGATAGTGGCTGTCGCTATATCAGGTAGTAATCTATAGGTAGTTTTTGAGGGATGAGAACAGCAACAACAACAACAACAACTTATAGATTTCCTGACAACAACAACAACTTATAGATTTCCTGACAACAACAACAACAACTTACAGATTTCTTGACAACAACAACAACAACTTACAGATTTCTTGACAACAACAACAACAACTTACAGATTTCTTGGCTTCGCTCAGTTCACTGAGTTTATCGCTGAGCTGTCTAACAAGAGAACTCTTCTCATTCTCTCTCTGAGATAATTCTGTCTGTAACAATAAGCAATAAACATCATTAGTACTACTCTCTCTCTGAGATAATTCTGTCTGTAACAGCAATAAACATCATTAGCACTAATCTCTCTCTGAGATAATTCTGTCTGTAACAGCAATAAACATCATTAGCACAAATCAGTTGAACACAACAGAATCATTTGCCAGTAAGGGCTTAAATAAATCTTCAATACTTCAAAAACAATAAAATACAATAAAATTATACTAAAATTAAATAGCAAAATAAAACGAAAAAAATAAAAATAAATAACAATAAAATCAAATAATACTTCAGGCTAAGATATTGTGATGTAGCAAGGAGATGAAATTTGTTGGTTTATTTAATCTAAAATCTACAAAATCGATAAATGAAAACCATAGTAGCATCTATGCCATCGAAACCCATCCAACACAAATTACTACTTTAGATATTAATTTAAATGTAACTGTTACTTAGCTCATGATTACAATTGAACTGTTCCTGTAAAGTAGTCTCGAAGACCGAGTTCGGCCATGACACTGCTATATAAGTTTTCGTTGTTAATAATAATAATAGTAATAAAAATATACAAATATATTTACGCATGAGTAAAACTGCATGACAAAACATACTCTCACATATACAAAGACAATCACAAGCCATACATCCACAGATATACAGACATCTACACAGACACATATACACACACACATACACAGCAGTACATACAGCCAGACCTTAAGTTTCTGCAGTTGAGCGTCCAGCGCAGAGAGGTTTGTCTCATTCTCTATCTGCTTCTCTAACCAGTCCTCCTGACTGTTCTGTAGAGCCATCTACAATCAATCAATCAATCAATTGATCAATCAATGAATTAATTAATCAATAAATTGATCAGTCAATCGATCGATCAATCAATCAATAAATCGATCAGTCAATTAATCAATCAATAAATCGATCAGTCAATTAATCAATCAATAAATCGATCAGTCAATCAATCAATCAATAAATCAATCAATTAACCAATTATCGAGAGCTCACAGGATTGTGACAGAAATTATTTCTTGCACATTCCTACCAATTTAATTGTCATTAATTTAAATGCATAACTAGTTAAAGCTTTAAACCTAAGATATATTTACTTACAGCAGATTTCTACAAAATGTTTCACAGAAAACACGGAAAACAAATAGCACAGACATTATCAAGAACTAGGATCAGTTCAAAGTGCTCAAAGCAGAGGGGATTAAACCCGAGCTGATCTTAGGGACGTACCAGACAGATTAAGTACCTGCGCAAAGTCATCTTTAGATGCCTTTAACTGCTTTTCCAGACTTGAGTTCTCCGACTTTAATTTCTCCATCTCATCACTCAACTTCTTGTTCTTGTTCTCTAGTTCTTCGATTTTATCTCTCATCTCAGTAGATAAGCTGAAGCTGTGCGAGCAGAAAAAATAGTTAGATAACAAGTGGATAACAGCTGAGCTATAGGTAGATAACATGTAGAGGCAGCTAAGAGCTTTATCATGTAAATAACATACATGTAGATACCAGTTGAGAGCTATACATACTGCTTATTGGTTTGGATTTGGTTCTATAGTGCTCGATGTTATCATGGACAACACTAGCACTCTAATCGTAGTGTTGTTGTTGTTATAGCAGGAGTATTTCTAAAACTTAAGCTGAAGGAAACCTTGTACAAACCACACATTTAAACAAGTGCCAACCTCAATACAATCTTAATATATTTTACAATGATAATTCACTCAAGATTACACAATACTATTTAAATTGATTATTTCATTTCATATTTAAATAACAATTAATAATAGCAAATAGCTAATGAATTAGATTAATTTAGTAAAGCTAATTAACAGCTAATTATAGCAAAAGGCTAATGGGATTAGAGTTTCAATTTAATATTTTTTATGAAGTTTAACCACGCGCGTAATATTTGCTACATCGTTAACAGGCAGACGACGAAGATGTTTCTAGAAGAGCTCACTTTGGACGAGCAGAGCTCGACTCAGAGATGACATCTGCTGAGTCACCGTCAATCTTCCGTCGCTCCAACTCTGTGTGGGCTCTTAGTAAATCCTGTCAACCAATGAGTCAATCAATTCATTAAACAATAAATCACAAAATCAATTAATCAGGTAGTATTCAATCAATCAATCAATCAGTCAGTCAATCAAACATCAATCAATCAATAGACCAATAGTTGTAGTAAATATCAATAGTGTATGATTCAAATAGTCCATATCATAGAAACCTCATTACAATCCTTATTAGAACAATATAAACACTTGACATTAAATTCAAATAAAATAATCATGCAATTAATTACAATTAGTCATAACATGAAGCCAAGCACAATTAGCAATATCATCATGATGACTAACATCATGATAACTAACATCATGATAACTAACATCATGATAACTAACATCATGATAACTAACATCATGATAACTAACATTATGATAACTAACATTATGATAACTAACATCATGATAACTAACATCACGATAACTAACATTATGATAACTAACATTATGATAACTAACATCACGATAACTAACATTATGATAACTAACATCACGATAACTAACATTATGATAACTAACATTATGATAACTAACATCATGATAACTAACATCACGATAACTAACATTATGATAACTAACATTATGATAACTAACATCACGATAACTAACATTATGATAACTAACATCACGATAACTAACATTATGATAACTAACATTATGATAACTAACATCATGATAACTAACATCACGATAACTAACATTATGATAACTAACATCACGATAACTAACATCATGATAACTAACATTATGATGACTATCATCAGCTTGTATCAGTGAATCAATCAATCAATAGTAAAACAGTCAAAACCTTTTCAAGGCTTTCGATCTTCTCCTTCATCTCCTACAAAGAGAAAACCAAGAGTAAACATTCATATTAGTCACTTAATATAACTTAATATAGCAATTAACTTAATGCTCTGGTTTCTAAATTATAGTTATATTTTACTTTACTAATAAACCTAATCATATCATATGGGACCCCCAGATGCTACTAAATAGAGAATTAATATGAAGCAAAACACTAAAAATAGCAAATAAAAAAAATTTACCAGAATTGAGTAAATATCTTAAACTAGCTCATTCATCAGAGCAAAATCAAATCGCACAATTATTTCTTTTATCACTATTTCTATTTATATTAAATCTATTTTCAGTTACTTAGAATGATTTAATTACACCGCACTGATATACTGCAACTGATAGAGAATTCACAGAGCCAAAAACTGTTATCTCAGATCAAACACAAGCAAAGATATGCATAATATTATGCATTCTATTGTATATAACACAGAGAATATAACGCAGACAGAGAAGAGTCACACAGAGCTAAAATGTGTGCTACAGGCAAGTCGTACAATAATTAATGATTGCATTGCTTAAATTGTGTCAAAAAGACAAAGTGAGAGACAGAGACACATGTACAAAAGAAGAAGAAGAAGAAGAGAAAGAGAGAGCGAGAGAGAGACATATACAGAAGAAGAGAGAGAGAGAGAGAGACATATACACAAGAAGAAAGAGAGAGAGACATACACAGAAAAAGAGAGAGAGAGAGAGACATATACAGAAGAATAGAGAGAGAGAGAGAGAGAGAAAGACTGACCAGTTCTTTTTTACGCACAGCGGCCGCTATGTTTTCAGACATTTTAGCTCGACCACTGTGATACTGCTCGTTCAACTCCTGCACTCTCTGACACAACACTGCACGTGCAACAAATGAGAGATTAACAGACTTAACCTGTTCCCTGACCATTTTTTTGATCACCGGACTGGCTTTCGTTTAAGACCTTGCTTCTCCTCAGCACATATCTTTCGCAGATTGGTCTGGGTGAATTGATCTGTAGTGATATGTGCTGTTGGGGACGTCCCTGACATCATCCCTGGATGAGGAAACGGACGTTAAACCTTTATTATTATTATTATTATTGTTTCTATCTGACACAACACTGCACGTGCAACAAACGAGAGATTAACAGACTTAACCTGTTTTAGTAGAGCTACTATCTATTATCCATATCATATCATACTAATAAATTTATAATAAACTTTATAGACAATTAAGCAAATTTAGTAACTGAAGAAAATAGCTAACAGTAAAATGAAAAACATAAATGACAAAACTGCTTTTTTTAGTATTTCACTAATTTTCAGTCGTATGTATGCTTGTACTTACATTATAGCTGGCTGCCAACTAGATAGGGTATACACTGGGTAATATACATACACACTTTAATGTCCTTGTGCCTGTATGTACCCTTGTAAGTATACTTTCAATATGAAAGCACACAATCAATCATAACAATTTAACATCCGGTTCCTCACCATAATGCAATGTCAGGGACGTCTCTTGCAGACTCTGCACAAACAGGCGCCAAAGCACCACACGATGACGACTGCGTACACAGAGACCACAAGAGAAAGTGAGATCAAAACAGTGCAAGTCCAAGACAAGTGGGTCAAAATTTAGACCACACACACACAGAAAGTTCTCTCTCTAACAACAAAAACACACTAGAGCTTGTAACAACAACAACAACAACACTAGAGCTGGTGACTACTAACCGTCCTGCTGTTTCTCTAGAGCTGTCTCAAGCTTCTCTATCATCTGATTCTTCTCCTTCAGCAATGCAGCAAAATCTAACAACACAGCACACATCAACTGTTAGAACTTGACATCAGGTTCACTGCCAAAAGAAACATCGGTGACAAGCAAGTTTTTTCAACTTCAACATTCTCTAGTAAGCTTAAGACTTACCTTTTCCCATCGTAAACATAATCAATCTACCCTAACCACTTTTGATCACCGGACTGGTTGTAGTTTAGGACCTTACTTCTCCTCAGCACATTTCTTTTGCTGATTGGTTTGGGTGAATTGATCTGTAGTGATGTGTGCTGTAGGGATGTCCCTGACAGCATCCTTGGAAGAGGAAACGGATGTTAAACCATTACTATTATTATTATTATTATTATTATTAAATCTCAGTATCAATTAACATGAATTTATTCAGAAAATTTTAATGAAATGGTAAATAAATCTAAATATTTAAAGTGATATAAAACGCATATAAAATGATAACAAAACCTACATAAATATTTAAAGTGAAATAAAACATATATAACATGATGACAAAACCTAAATAAATCTAAATATTTAAAGTGATATAAAGTGTATATATGAAATGATGACAAAACTTAAATAAAAATCAAATATTTACAGTGGTATAGTATTTAAAATATTTATATATGATATTTATTTATATATTTATATATATATATATATATATATATATATATATATATATATATTTATTTATTTACATAAGATATTTATTTATATTTATATAAAATATTTATAACTATAGTATTTAAAATATTTACATAAAATGAATATAGAATGATGACTACACAAGTGATATTAAAATTCACAGGGTAGAGGGCGATACCTGAAAGCTTAGCGTCGAGAGTTTTGACTTGTTTCGTTCGTCTAACCAGCATTTCCAGTAGCTCCTCCTTAGAAGTAGCAGAGGCTCCCACGACAGAGTCAGCTCGTTCTGTAGCAGCCTAGCGTAAAGAAGAAGATGAACAGCATGAAAGTATATTAGTAAATCATAGGTATTTACAGCAGTATATCTCAAGTATATTAGTAGATCAGAAGTATTTACAGCAGTATATCTCCAGTATATTAGTAGATCAGAAGTATTTACAGCAGTATATCTCAAGTATATTAGTAGATCAGAAGTATTTACAGCAGTATATCTCAAGTATATTAGTAGATCAGAAGTATTTACAGCAGTATATCTCAAGTATATTAGTAGATCAGAAGTATTTACAGCAGTATATCTCAAGTATATTAGTAGATCAGAAGTATTTACAGCAGTACATCTCAAGTATATTAGTAGATCAGAAGTATTTACAGCAGTGTATCTCAAGTACTGTATGAAATATAATGGTGTACATAAATCTAGAAATATTTTATGATACTTGTTTATTCTATAACATTTTAGGTTACTTGAGGAAAAATTATTGTTTCAATTAAACTTAAATCATGGAACTAAGGACAGTTCATTCAATAAAATACCTCAAAACAAGCAACCTGTGTTTAAATTTAAAAAGTGACTCTGACTTAATACACTTATAACCAATGCATTCGTACGAGTCGAACAGCCAAAGAGTAAATATATTAGTCCAGGAGAATAAATTAATATCCACAATATATAATCATCTGATTATATATTGTGGATATTAATACTAAACATTTAAGTAATTACTTGGCACTCACCACATCACGAGTACCCGCTCGTTCATCACTGCTAGACTTGGTCAAGTTCTCTGACTCAGACGTTGTACTGCTGAGACGTTTTGTAAGTCTTGGACCAGCCCTCTGTGCTCCATCAATCGTTCCATGGGCTGCAAACAGCGTGGATATTATGTCAGTTATTATCACTAGATCATTTAATTACAATTTATTAATAATTATAATTTAACAGTTAACATAATAATAATAATAATAAATAAAGGTTTAATGGCCGTTTCCTCATACAAAAATGATGTCAGGGACGTCAATAATATGATTTTAACCATTAACATTATAGTAAATCAGGTAACAATAATAGTGTAATCAACCAGATATTTTCAGTCAAAACTAAAATCAAGTCTAATGCCTGTTTCCTATTTAACTGAAAACATATCAATGACGAGGAGAGAGAAGATAAGTCCATAAAACCATTTGACCCAAAATGACGTAAGTATATTCTTAAATCTGCTACAGATCTCTTCAAAGTCTTTATTTTATCTACTTGTAAAATCTCTCTCTCTCTCTTAGTGCACTGCCTACTGGCAGGTCCATGGTATATAAAGCCTCCAATTTTCCCTGTCTTCCGCTTTCCTCTTCATGTCCACATATGAATGGATCTTTAAATAATCTAACATTCCTAGTCTTGGCCTGCCTCTGCCTTTATTTCCTTCCACGCGTAAAATAATGGTACTATAGCGTATAATAATATATATACCATAATAAGGACTATGAGAAACCTAACCTAGGAGTGGGTAAAAGTCATAAAAGTGCAAACACAATATAATCAAACCAGACAAAGATGTAAATGAGAAGTGAAAAAATGTAATAGTAAATCTACATACTACATCAGATCATTCAGATGAATTGTCTGGGAATTTACACATTTAATCAATGAATTCAATTGCAGTAAATTTGTTAAAATAGCCTGATGTAAATATTTTCATTTTATAATTAAAAAGCTACTTTTTCCACAGCTACTACTATGAGATCTATCAATTTACCATGTGCGGTACTGCTCTTGTTCTTTGCTACAAAACTAAATTCTTACATTTACAATTGAGTATTTATTACAATTTATCGTTAGAGTTTTACCAGTATATCAATTACGAAGTTGCCTTTTTTCACTACATTAAAGTATAATGTTATATACTGCTATACACTATAATAATATTCAGCTATGTTATTCCGCTGAGCAATACCCATACCAGAGAGATGTATTGTAGGGGAGATGTCATCAGGCAATGGGCTCGGAGTTACTCTCTTTCTGCTCGCACCTGATGACAAATCACTCGTGCTGCCTAACTTATCAGAACTCAGATCAGCCAGTCCACCACCTTCCTTTTCAATCTTCTGTTTCAGCTTTGTAAACATCTTAGCTGTTCTTTAAGACTGGCGTATGTACATCAATATTAGATTATTAATCATTTATGGTGTCCTTACATAAAAAAGTCAAATATCCTAAAATATCTTAACCCCACAAAGTGTTATAGCTATTTTGTTCTTAGCCTGCGCTTCTATTTACTGTAAATAAACAAATAATGAATGACCACACATGTATCTATCATAGTTAGTTTTAGTTTTACCTCTGATTCTGAAGTTTTGAAACATTAGGCTTGAAATCTGACGATTAAAAGTAAAAGTTGATTTTTCCAAAAAGGTTTTGTCTATGAGTTTGCTACGAACAAGTCGCATTGCTAATTTTGTCGATTTTAATGCCATTCGCTTGCGATGTATATGTAAACTGTAATACAATCGGGCATAACAGCTGCATTTTAATATTCTGAAATTGGCATACTCAATTTTGGTACTTTACAATTTTACACACCTGACGTCAAGGGGTTAAATAAGAATCTAGAAACTAAATCTAGAATTAAATAACAAATAAAGTAACAAATCAATGATGCACAAATCAAAAGTATATAGTAAAATGGAAAACTTTAAATTAGTGTGTTGAGGTGTTCAACTTATAATCAAATTGTTTAAACTATGCCAGACAAATTATGTGCAATTTACTTTCTACCAGTGTCGTGGCTGTAAACTGTTTAAGCCTACAGGGAGGACAAACATAGGCAAATTTCCTTTAAAACATGTTACATTAAAGTGATAGATATCATCACCAGTGATTATTATATTATTATATATGAATAGTATGTTTAAAGTTGGCAAAATTAGGAAAAATCGGTTGAAGAAATTCAATAGGAAATGCTAGTCTCATGAGCTAAAATATTTTGACGCTAATATTTTTTCAGTATTAAAATAGCGGTTAATAGTCTAACCTTATGTAGTAAATTAATTTATAAAAAATAAAAATCTTGTGATTATTTACATTTGCTTTTGTTTATCATCATCACTTCCGTTACTCTTTTTATTACACTTTATTTTCTTGTTGCAACGACATACTTGTTCATGTCAACATCAAACTATTAAAATGTAATATGGCTATATGTAATCTACTGCAGCTTAAAAATATAATTTTATAAAATTAGTGTCGTCCATAGAATAAAGAAAAACCATAGAAGTGTCAAAGGCAACCTCAACCATTGTAAACATTGAGTTCAAGAATTGTACAGATGCCAACAACTAATTTTGCTGGCCGGAGGTACACAATATCAGCTGATCGTTATTTAAAGGCATAACTAATGTAGTTTTTGAACATTTGCGAAGCTTTTGAATGATAATGAAACACTTTAGGAGCACATTTATCGTGACATCTATCCAACTTATCGTCATGACAACGAATTATTTGAAACGAATTCCTATTAATTGGATGTAACTTGAATGTATATTTTTATAATACAAAATGCTAACAAATTTTATTTAAAATCTCTTCAAGGATATTACCCTTTCTTTAGTTTCCGGATTTCGGGAATTTGTATGCCCAAATGCGCAACAATACATGACCCTAAAACCGTTCAGAGACCGACTATCATGAAATATATCTGAAATTACAGAAATCACTATTAAATACACATATGGCAAAGGGGCTTTGTTTACCCTCGCGATTAAATTAATCATGCTGGAAATCAAGTCGCTCTTGTTACAAAACTGGCATCGCTGAAACAAAAGTCATGCCATATCTACCTATTTTAAATATCTTTGGTGTCGTCTATATCGTATTGGATGCTTCAAATTACTGCATAATAGTTAAAATTTTGTCATTAAATAATTTGATGGTGTTTGAATTTTAGAAGTATGTGGAAGGACGCAGTTTAAGATAAAAGAGGAATAAATTTGTATATATGTTATTCAAAGATCTTTAAAATAAGTAGATATATGGCATGACTGTTGTTTCAGCGATACCAGTTTTGTAACAAGAGCGACTTGATTTTCAGCATGATCCATTTAATAGGGAGGGTAAACAAGCCCCTTTGTCATGTGCGTATATTATAGTAATTTCTGTAATTTCAGATTTATTTCATGATATTCGGCCTCTAAAAGATTTTAAGATGATGTATTGTTGCGCGTTTGGATATATAAATTCCAGAAATCCGGAAACTAAAGAACGAGGATTATCCTTTAAGAGATTAGAAATAAAATTTGTTTGCATTTTGCATTATAAAATATACTTCCAATTAATAGAAATTCGTTTAAAATATTTATTGGATAGATATGATATTGATAAGTGTGCTACTAATTTTTTTCATTATCATTCAAAAGTTTTGCAAATGTTCGAAAACTTCATAATTTTATGCCTTTAAATTATTATTTTTTATTTTTAAAGAATGATATTTTAGAAATCAGAAATAAATTGATACCTTTAACATATAGCTCGAAAGTAAAATGCAAATGGGCAACTAAATTATGCAAAAAGTTAAGGAGAGCAAAGAGACGAGCTTGGGATAAGTATATAAAATCGGGTAGAAATTTTTCATATTACAATAAGTATAAGGAGAAATTAAGCAAGTCTACTAGGGCAAATGATGAGGCAAGGAAACAGTTTGAGATTAAATTAGCTAATAATGTAAAAAATGACAATAAAAGTTTCTTTGCCTATGTTAGAAATAAAGAGAGGAACAAAGTTAAAGTAGGTCCATTGCTGGATGCTGATGGTATCATTATCACTGATGATGAGCTCACAGCAAACAATGATTATTTTAGCAGTGTTTTTACAGTAGAAAATCTAGATAACATTCCAATAGCAGATAGAATATTTTCAGGTCTAGAATCAGAATGTTTAAGTGAAATAGTCATTGACAAGGAAATAGTGTCAAAGAAACTTAGTGAAATTAACTGTACTAAAAGTCCAGGTTCAGATGATCTTCATCCCAAGTTACTATTTGAGCTGAGACACCAATTAGTAGGGCCCCTTACTAAATTGTTCAATCCATCGCTCGAAACTGGGATTGTACCTCAAGACTGGAAAGAGGCCAGGGTGTCTATCTTGTTCAAGAAAGGGAGAAGAGACAAACCTGAGAACTATAGGCCAGTTAGTTTGACTAGTATCATAGGTAAGATGTTTGGAAGTATTATTAAGGATAGTTTAGTTACACATTTCTATAGTTATGGATTAATTAGAAATAGTCAACATGGATTTACCAAAAATAGATCTTGTCTAACAAACATCTTGAGCTTTATGGAATCCATCACAATGCATGTTGATAACGGTAATCCAGTAGACATTGTCTATTTGGATTTTGAAAAGGCGTTTGATAAAGTCCCATACGAGAGATTGTTTCGTAAACTTGAAGCTCATGGAGTTACTGGCTCTGTCCTGAATTGAATTAGAAGTTGGTTAACCTCCAGGAGTCAAAAAGTTTGCATTTCAAATCACGATTCGGCTTGGCGCAGTGTCACTAGTGGGGTTCCACAAGGTTCAGTGTTGGGTCCAATTTTATTTTTGGTATACATTAATGACTTAGACAACAGCAAAATATCCAAAATGAGTAAGTTTGCTGATGATACCAAATTATGTAAAAAATATAGGTAATCTAGAGGATATGTTATCACTTCAGAGAGATTTAGACAGTTTGCATAATTGGGCAACTACTTGGCAGATGAGCTTCAATGTTGATAAATGTACAGTTATGCATGTAGGTCACAACAATAGTTGTAATCAATATAAGCTTGGCAACGAAAAACTAAAATCATCTATTAAAGAAAAAGATCTAGGTGTCATTATTGATAATACCCCAAAATTTTCAGAGCAGTGTAAATCAGCAGTAAATTGTTCTACTCGCACTTTAGGTTTAATTAGGAGAACTATAAAAAGTCGTAATAAAGATGTAATAGCTAAATTATATAAAGCATTAGTAAGACCTAAATTAGAATATTGCGTACATGCGTGGAGACCTTTTTTAAGGAAGGATGTAGAATGTATGGAAAGAGTTCAAAGGAGAGCAACTAGAATGATTGCTGAATGTAGAGGTCAAAGCTATGAATCTAGATTAGATGAATTAGGTCTAATTAGTTTAGAAGATAGACATACCAGAGGGGATTTAATTCAAGTGTTTAAAATAATTAAAGGTTTTGACAATATCGAATGTAGAGAATTTTTCAAATTATCTGATTATGCTAGAACTAGACGACATAGATTCAAAATAATAAAGGTTAGATCCAGATTAGAGGTTAGAAGAAACTTTTTCAGTCAGAGAGTTGTCAGTATATGGAACGTGTTACCTCAATATCTAGTAGAGGCAGAGTCAGTGATTGCTTTTAAGAAGAGGCTAGCTAAGTATTGAAAAGAAATACATTGAATTGATAAATTGTTTGCTTGTTTTGTGTAGATAGGCTGATTAGTTGCACACCACATGAGGGTATTTGGTTTCTAGGTATTTCTGAGTGTGGGTAAGGCTTGTATGTGTGTGTATGTGTAGGTATGGGTATGTCGTACACATGTATGTATGTCTATGTATGTTTCTGCATATGCGTGTATGTAATGTTATGTATGACTATATTTTGCAATTGATGATATGCCTAGTATGTAGTTATATGCATGCTTGCATATTTTTGTCCGTAAGGTCGATGTGTGTATATACAAGTGAGTGTATTCTATGTTTATATATGTAGGTGTATGTGTAATTGTGTATGTGTGTATATATTTATGTATATGTATATATGTATATGTGTATATATGTGTGTACATGTATATATATATATATATATATATATATATGTGTGTGTGTGTGTGTGTGTATATGTGTATATATGTACATATGTGAATTTATGTGTGTATATATATGTATATGTGTGTATGTATGTATGTATGTATGTGCGTGCATGTGTATGTATGTATACGTATGTATACATGTGCATATTTATGTGTGTATCTGTATATATATATATATATATATATATATATATATATATATATATACATACATATATATATATATATATATATATATATATCATATGGATGTGGGGTATGTTTAGATATATGTATGTATGTATATGTATGTATGTATTTGAGTGTTTGTATGTATTTTTGTATGTGTATATGTGCAAATGTGTGTGTTGGTGTGTATGTATGTACATGTATGTGAAAATGCATGGGTGCATGTATATATGTGTATTTTTTTGCATAGTTGTATACCTGTGTATAAGTTTATACTTGAGCTGGTTATGTGTGTGTGTGTGTGGTTTGTAGGTGAGTGTTTAGTTTTTTTCTAATGTTCTTCTTTTGAAGCCTATCAACTTGTCAAGGTTTGTATCGTTCTTTTCCTCTTTACGGTCTGGTCTCTATGTTTAGAGGTATGAAATTACAGCAAATACTGCTGTTACAGGTCTTTGTGACCTTCTTAACCAGAATAACTATGTTAAGTTAAGTTAAGTTGTTAAGTTAAGTTAAATAACGATCAGCTGATATTGTTTACCTCCGGCTAGCAAAATTAGTTGTTGGCATCACTGCAATTCTTGAACTCAATGTTTACAATGGTTGAGATTACCTTTGACACTTCTACGGTTTTTCTTTATTCTATGATGTTATTAGCCTTCCCGTATGCAATACAATGCAGTGCGAGCTTACAGAGTTCGTTGAGATCAAAGATCTTTAAAAGAAGTAGATATGGCATGACTGTTGTTTCAGCGATACCAGTTTAGTAACAAGAGCGTCTTGATTTCAAGCATGCTCCATTTAATCGTGAGGGTAAACAAAGCCCATTTGTCATGTTTATTTAATAGTACTTACTGTAATTTCGGATTTATTTTATGATATTCGGTCTCTAAACGGTTTTAAGATGATGTATTATTGCGCGTTTTGGGTATACAAATTCCAGAAATCAGGAAATCAAAGAACGGGGAATATCCGTTAAGAGATTTGAAATAAAATTTGTTTGCATTTTGTTTAAAAAAATATACATCCAATTAATAGGAATTCGTTTCAAATAATTTTTTGTCAAGACGATATATTGGATAGATGTTGCGATAAATGTGCTACTAAAGTGTTTCAATATCGTTCAAAAGCTTCACAAATGTTCAAAAACTTCATTATTTTATGCCTTTAAATAACGATCAGCTGATATTGTTTACCTCTGGCTAGCAAAATTAGTTGTTGGCATCACTGGAATTCTAGAACCAATGTCTACAATGGTTGAGATTGCCTTTGACACTTCTACGGTTTTTCTTTATTCTATGGTTGAGATATAGATTTTTACTGTTCGATGTGATGCTGAACGAAATGTCCAACAGTAAACAAAAAACACGATAAGAACAAGTAACAGTGTAGTGTTGTTTGTAAACAGAGAGTTTGTTTACATTTTTTGGTCTCGTGGTGATAGAGCATGGTGCGAAGTGTTAAGATTCGAGGACGATGGAAGCCTGTGGAGATCGATGTAACGCTGATCGATCAAACTCAGCTGCAACATCTCGCCTGCTTTGAGGAGTTGACCGAATATGACATCGTCGGGGGCGATGATGAGAAGTTGGTAAGTTTAATAAGTCTCCGGGCTGAAGTTAAATTTCTTATTGACTTCCCGAACTAGTATAATTAAGTTAAGTCGACTGTTTTCTGCCATTGTACTGTTGGATGATATGATGATGTATGGAACCTAGACTTATCTTGACTGCAGAAGAGATTTACTGATATATTTTCATCGTCTAGAGTGTAATTATTATAATTAAGATGTTAGTAAAGATTTAAAAAGCTTACGAACTAGCATAAGCCCAATTGTATGTAGCATTTGTAAGATTAAGAAGTTGGTAAATCCTTTAAGGGTGTTAGTCCAGAATTTTCTACGTTTCGGCAATAGCGAGAAAATGGTTGAGGTGAAAAACTCTGGTCAATAGTTCTAGCGTAAATGCTATGATTGAGCCTGATTAACTTGATTTCTCCGCTTTAATAGCAGTGCAGTAACTTTTTTAACTTTACCATTTTCTGTGCAATAACTACTCAGTCCCTTTGCACGTAATTTTTAAGGGGTTTAGAATTTGATTTATTGATTTCATAATATATTTAGTACCTAAGGCTTCAAAGCCATACCTATGACTAGATTAAAATTTGGAAAAACTGGAACCAATTACACTCCTAGAACTGTTACAAACATTTAGTCTATGAAATAGATACTTAGCGCTGGTATATTTCATGTTGTAGAAAATAGATCCTGAAGTTCAGGAGGAAGCGGACAAAAAGTCTAAGAAAAAGAAGAAGCAGAAAAAGAAGAAAAAGAAAGCATTAAATACAGAATCAGAGATTTCAGTCCTTGATGAAGCTGCCTCTGACTTAAAGAACAAGAAAGTATCTACCGTTTCCAAGAAACGTCAGTGTTCAGAAGGTGTGTACACTGTATTATTTGTTGACAGTATTATTATTTGTTGTAAAATAATACTATAAGTAACTTTTACACTTTCTGATTATTCTTTCTTTCAGTTAGACCTTCCAATATACTTCAGGGAATCTCTATTATAAAATGATAAAATAACAAATTCTAGAAATTCTTGTAGGGTTTTTGTATCACATTAATGTAATTTGAAGAAAATATTTGCACAATGCAATTTTATTTATGGATCAGTATTTGCCTAAGGTAGATTGCTTATGCTCATATATTTGTAAGGTAAATGTTTTCTATCAGTTGCTCAAATTTCATGATATTTGCTATATTTATTTTTCTTACATATGGAAATGCTGGATATACATTTTCTACAAAATTCTTCATAATTTACCTCTCATATATTGTGTCACTAGCTATGGACTGATCATGTAGAAGTTCCTGATTTATGCGAGCGCGTATATCTGTCATTTATTTGTTGCAGGAACGAAAGAAAGTTCTGCGAAACGTATAAAAATTGACAAAGATTTTGAGCTTAAAACAGATGGTAAAGATCAAACAAAAGGTTTGATATTATTATTTGAAATAATTGAGTTATGAATAGATCTGTAGCGTTAAAATATCTAGAGTGCATCGAGCAGATGATGAAAGTCAGTGGAAACCAACATTGCTAAACAACCGTTGCCAAGCAACTGTTGACAGGCTACTGTTGTTAGATGGTTGAGATCTATAAGTACTATATTGGCAGAATTATTACAATACTATGAGCAAAAGAATTGTCGAGCTTATTTTGAAATCTTTAAGTATTGGATTGTCATGTGTGATATTTTCTTAGTGGATTTTTTCTAAACTAAGGTTTACATATTCAATTTTTGGCCTGAGCTGATTCTAGCAACACTGTATGAGCAATTATAAGCAGTAAGAAACGATTAATGCTGCTTTATGCCTAAAAAATGCCTGAAACATATCACATTATTTTGTTATTTTAGATGTTGACATGTCAGCTTGGAGGTGTTTGTATGTACCTGATGAAATATTGAGATGTTTGGCTGAGGAGGGGTTCAGCTCCCCCACCCCTATACAATCTCTCTGCCTCCCCCCCGCCATCAGGGACAGGCTAGATATCATCGGTGCCGCTGAAACGGTAAAATGTCTCATTCATACTGATCATCTGTTTGTTTTTACACAGTTTTAATCAGGCAAAATCAGTCTACCCTGACCATTTTTGATCACTGGACAGGCTTTCGTTTAGGACCTTACTTCTGCTCAGCACATTTCTTTTGCAGATTGGTCTGGGTGAATTGATCTGTAGTGACTTGTGCTATTGGGGACGTCCCTGACCTCATCTTTGGATGAGGAAACGGACGTTAAACCTTTATTATTATTATTATTTTACTATTGAAAAAGGCGTAATATATTGAATGTCTCAATAGCATAGGGTGAGATTATGACGTTTTAAATGACAGATCCTGAGGCAAATTGAACTCTTGTGGGTTAGAATCCAAGCCATGCTAATCTGAGAGTAAAATATTAAACTTTCACTGGACTGGTTATACGGAATATGGACTAAATTGTGCCTAAAGGTTCAAACATGTGGTATTAAGTGACAGATATCAACATAGTTGATCATTTCACTATAATACGTGTTTACCTTTTTACTTTTTAATAATATATAGACAAATTGGCAGCTATATAGTGACTACCATAAAATTGCCCAAGCTCTTTGTGCCCATATGATAAATATTATCTGTTATGTGCAAGTGTAAATTTGCTATTTTCATATTACATTCACAGTTTTGAACTTTCTTAGCTGACAATTTTATTTTAGTTTTTGCATCAGATCTGGCTGTAATGTTTATTCCTAAATGTTCATTAGATCTGAAAATTTTTATTTGCAAGTTGTTCGTATACAGAAAGATGTCTGGTTGATAAAAAAGTATTTTTTTTTAAGTATTTGAACTTTAGGCTCAGGGAGAGGGCTCATCCTTCTCTTTACCATCTAAGCGCTCATCTTTGATGGATAAAAACTTCATCAATAGAATGCTATATAAAGACTCTTATAAGTATTTTTACAATGTATACGACTGTTTATTGCTTTCTGTTTTGCTATTTGTATATGTGAGCTATTTGTATATGTGTAAGTTTTCTGCGGTACGTCCGATTTCATGTAATAAACGAATATATGCACATTTATATATATATATATATATATATATATAACAAATATATATAATGTATATTTGCTATCTAAGCATTCAACAGATGTTATGCCTGTTTGTAGGGAAGTGGAAAGACTCTGGCGTTTGCTATTCCTATCATCAATCACATCCTGACGGAGAAGCGCAGTGCTCACAGTGAGTCGATATCTCTTGAACATTTATGTCTAACCTTTTGAATAGTGTTTATTAAAATTTCTAGAGTTTTATTTATAGATTAATTGGTATGATTGAATAGTCTATTGATTTATTCATTGATTTATTCACTGACTTATTCATTGATTTATTAATTGATATATTCATTGATTAAATCAATGAATAAATCAATGAATAAATCAATTTGATGTATTCATTGATTTATCCATTCATTTATTTCCTAAAATATTCACTCATTTATTCACTGATTTATAAATTGATTTATTCATTCATTTATTATCTGAAATATTCTCTGATTTACTCACTGATTTATAAATTGATTTATCCATTAATTTATTCACTGAAAAATTCACTCATTTATTCACTCATTGATTTCATTATGTAATTTCTTTAACAGATATATTCATTCATTTCTTTCACAGATTCATTGATTTAGTCTTTGATTTATTCACTGCCCTCTCCTGGCCGTGTCTGAAATGTATCTTTATTTTTCTGTGATATCGTAGTACTGTATGTATTGTCCACTCTTGGCTCATCATTCAATCAGTCAGATTATATATTACTCACTCTTAACATAGTCTCAGAAGCTCATAAGCATTAAAGACTGGTCCAGCGTGCCATTAGCCACAGCCGATGTGTCAAAACATTAATTGTTTGTGCAGCTTACTGTTCCCTTCCTCGTCTTCTTTGTCGCATTTATTTATTATAAGGATGTTTACTTCGCAGCTAATGGAAATGAATGCGAGGAAGCTTTCTCTTCAGATAACGAAGACTACAGCGAGATCATGGATGACAACACCAGCACAGGTGATGTGGAAATAGGTGATGATAACGCTGAGTTAGATGATTATGATGATAATGCTGATATAGATAAGGATGACGATGATAGTGAAACCAATATGGAAGAAGATGACGGAAAAGTCGATGAAATTAGTGATGATGATGATATGGCATCAAATCTTACACCCACTGACGATGATCAGAGTGATTGTGAATCAGACGATAATGGTAGAGTTATAGAGGGCGGTAAAGCAATGGGAAACCACCTGAGGGCTCTGATTCTTTTACCAACTAGAGAGCTGGCACTACAAGTCAAGGATCATATTATCAGGATGACCAGATACACTGATATCAAGGTTTGTTTCCATCAGTTTATTATAATATCGTTATAGTGTACTATTAGATGATGTAGGACGGAGAAGATTTGAGGCAGTCTATTTTTATCTCGACCCTAGTTAAACTGGAATTCAAGGGAAGATGATGATGATGACGATGATGATGATGATGATGATGATGATGATGATGATGATGAAGATGATGATGATGAGATGAGATGAATGATGATGATGAGATGATGATGATGATGATGATGATGATGATGATGATGAATGATGAGATGATGATGATGATGATGATGATGATGATGATGATGATGATGATGATGATATGAAGATGATGATGATGATGATGATATGATGATGATGATGATGATGAAGATGATGATGATGATGAAGATGATGATGAAGATGATGATGATGATGATGATGATGATGATGAAGATGATGATGATGATGATGATGATGATGATGATGATGATGATGATGATGAAGATGATGATGATGAAGATAGTGTATGATTATAATTTTTTATTATTGCTGTCTGACTTTTTCTAAACACTGTTGTTGTTGCTAGCTCACTCGTGTTTGCTGATTTTTAAATTTCACTAGGAAACACTTTATATTTATAATTCTAGTTGCTTGTATGTTTTAAAATGGCTGCTGAACTTTACATGAAAACATTCTGTTGTATTTATTAATACAGGGTTTAAATCCTGTATTAATAAATATTATAATATTCAAGACTAATTAGATGTGATATGACTGATTGATCGATTTACTTTTTGATTGATTGATTGGTTACTTTCTTGCTGCTCGTCATTGTGTGATTGGTTTAGCTAAATGTTATTGGATGAGAGCTTACTCTGACTATGAAGCAAGATTGCTGGAAACCTACTAGGCCTCTGCTATTGTGTGTATGTGTGTGTGTGTAAGTATATGTAGGTGTGTGTATGTATGTGTATATGTGTGTGAATGTATGTTTGTGTCCATATATCTGTGTGTGTGTATGTATAAGTATATGTATGTATGTGTATGTATGTGTATATGTGCGTGAATGTATGTGTGTACCTGTATATGTGTGTCCATACATCAGTGTGTGTATGTATAAGTATATGTATATGTATGTATGTGTATATGTATAAGTATATGGTATGTGTATGTATGTGTATGCATGTATGTGTATATGTGTGTGAATGTATGTGTGTACCTGTATATGTGTGTCATTATATCTGTGTGTGTACCTGTATGTGTGTGTATGTATGTATGCATGTATATGTGTACCAGTATGCGTGTCTATATATCTATGTATGTGTGTGTGTACGTGTGTAGCTGTATATGTGTGTCTATATATCTGTGTATGTGTGTACCTCTATATGTGTGTCTATATATCTGTATATATATGTGTGTGTACCTGTATGTGTGTGTATATATCTGTGTATGTCTGCTTGTACGTGACAGTGCGTGGCTATAGTTGGTGGGATGTCAGCACAGAAGCAGGAGAGGTTGCTGAGAGGCAGACCTGAGGTTGTTGTTGCCACACCTGGACGCCTCTGGGAGCTCATCTCTCAGGTTCCTCTGACTCGGAGCAGAATAGTCTTAAACACTGTACACTAGTCAGTCAACCAGTGAAACATAATCCATAGTTCCACATCCAAGGGATATGGCAGTAGTGTCTGGTATATTGATTGATTGAGCCGGTGGCACGTTGTTAAGTTGTCCCGCTGAAGATGTCTATGTTCACTACTCAAACCGATGTTTCCTTGCCAATGGCTTTCAAGATAGGAAACTGACATTAAATGAGGATTTAGCCTTTATCTAAATGTGTTTTGTGAACCTGATGTTATTTTTGAACCAATTACAAGATATTCAATAGAAGAGAGGCCACTAAGATGTGCATCACCCTGTAGTTGTACATGGTGAAGCACATCTTAGTGTCTCTCTTCAATTGGATATCTTGTAATTAATTAACTACAGGGTGATGCACATCTTAGTGGCCTCTCTTCTGTTAGATATTTTGTAATTGATTAACTACAGGGTGACCCACATTTTAGTGTCTCTCTTCTATTGGATAATTAACTTGTAATTAACTACAGGGTGATGCACATCTCAGTGTCTCTTTTCTAATGAATATCTTGTAATTGATTAACTACAGGGTGATGCACATCTTAGTGGCCTCTCTTCTATTGGATATCTTGTAATTAATTAACTACAGGGTGATGCACATCTTAGTGGCCTCTCTTCTGTTAGATATTTTGTAATTGATTAACGATAGGGTGACCCACATTTTAGTGTCTCTCTTCTATTGGATAATTAACTTGTAATTAACTACAGGGTGATGCACATCTCAGTGTCTCTTTTCTAATGAATATCTTGTAATTGATTAACTACAGGGTGATGCACATCTTAGTGGCCTCTCTTCTATTGGATATCTTGTAATTGACGAGGCAGATCGTATGATAGAGAAAGGACATTTCCAAGAATTGACCAACATCATCAATTTACTCAACGAAAAGTAATGATAATTTTTTTGTCTTTATTAGATAATTGCCTGAAGAGCATATAGTCTAAGTTTTAGATTACAATTAATCTGCAGTGTCATTGATGATATAGTCAAGATTATGTAAGAGTTCATTGTATCATTCTAGCTGATTTATTAACAATGGTACGTGCTATATGTTCCCGTTTTGTTTTATCGATTCAATGACTCAATTTTCATTTTTCAGGGTACTTTTTTAAATATTCGAAGTACAAATCAACTCGTATATTCTGTGATTTTTTCGCAAGTTCTTTATTGATTAGTTTATATCAGACTGTGACAAAAGAATTGAAGTTAAGTCTTTATTTTGATTGATAATGTTGATGTAAATTGACTATTGATTTATTGATTGATTTATTGATTGATTTGATCGCAGGCAGGAGATAATGTTGATGCAAATTGACTATTGATTTATTGATTGATTTGATAGCAGGCCGGAGATAATGTTGATGTAAATTGACTATTGATTTATTGATTGATTTATTGATTGATGTAAATTGACTATTGTTTTTTTGATTGATTTGATCACAGGCAGGAGATAATGTTGAATAAATTGACTATTGATCTGATGATTGATTTGATCGCAGGCAGGAGATAATGTTGATGTAAATCGACTATTGATTGATTTATTGATTGATTGATTTATTGATTGATTGATTTGTTCGCAGGCAGGAGAGTGCCAGTAGAAGGCAGACATTTGTCTTCTCAGCGACCTTGACCTTCGTTCACGCCAAGCCGCACTGGCTGGATCTGAAGAAGAAGAGAAAGAAGAAATCTCATCAGATTTCAACCAAAGAAAAACTCGGTGAGATTTAACTGAAGCACAAACTGATTTACTTGAGACCTTATGGTAGCGTTGCATGTATGCTTTTGTAAGTAATTAATTCTCTTTACTTTGGAAGGATTGTCTGGATTTTGGAAGTTGCACCGTTTTTGGGACCTTCTTTTTGCGCGCCGGCTTGATTTTGTCTCAATAGTGCTCGATGTTGTCATTGATGACTGTAACACTGTAATTGTGGTTATTATTATTATTAAGTAATTACGAGGTTTTATTCAATAACAGGTTTGAATTAGCCAGTATTTGGGGATCAGATTAAAACACGTCGTGGATGGAGCCTCGTCATTAAGTCTATACCCTGGAGTGTCAGTCAATTTTTGTCGTCGACGTGTATAACTGAAAGTATTGAAATTGTAAAACTTAGAAATTACGTAACTTATACGTATTAAGTTCTAAATTAATTAAATATAAAATATAAATGATATCTGATAGGGTGTTAACTAGATAGGGTGTTATGCTCCCTCATTGATGGCCTCATTTATTGACTTGTTTTGCATATATTAAAGTGCCTGTCTTTGCGTTTTACGTAAGTGCCTTTATGTTATTCAAAATATGTTGACTGGTGTGCTGTATGATGTGTGAACAAATAAACATAACTCTCTGTGTGCAGATGATTTGGTAGCGAGGGTTGGGTTTAGAGACAAGCCTAAGGTGATTGATCTGACTAAGAGCTGTGGCACAGCGGATAGTCTCGTGGAGTCCAGGATCAACTGTGCCGTGGAGGAGAAAGATTTCTATCTCTACTACTTCATCCTGCGGGTAGTTATGTCTCTAGTACTTCATCCTGCGGGTAGTTATGTCTCTAGTACTTCATCCTGAGGGTATATAGTGTTCTGTATATGTTTCAGTATCCCGGCTGGTCTGTGGTGTTTGTATGTGTAGATGTACTATTGTATGTATGTGTGTATGTATGTATGTATGTTTCAGTGCCCCGGCAGGTCGGTGGTGTATCTACTGTGTATGTACTACTACATGTGTGTATGTACTGTTGTATGTATGTGTGTATGTATGTGTCAGTACCCCGGCAGGTCGGTGGTGTTTGTATGTGTAGATGTACTGCTACATGTATGTGTGTGTATGTTTCAGTACCCCGGCAGGTCTGTGGTCTATTTGTAGATGTACTGCTACATGTATGTGTGTATGTTTCAGTACCTCGGCAGGTCTGTGGTCTATTTGTAGATGTACTGCTGCATGTATGTGTGTGTGTATGTTTCAGTACCCCGGCAGGTCTGTGGTCTATTTGTAGATGTACTGCTACATGTATGTATGTGTGTATGTGTGTGTGTATGTTTCAGTACCCGGCAGGTCGGTGGTGTATGTATGTGTGTATGTACTGCTGCATGTATGTGTGTGTGTATGTTTCAGTACCCCGGCTGGTCTGTGGTATATGTGTAGATATACTGCTGCAAGCATGTATGTGTGTATGTATGTGTGTATGTTTCAGTATCCCGGCAGGTCAGTGGTGTATGTATGTGTGTATGTACTGCTATATGTATGTGTGTATGTATGTTTCAGTACCCGGGCAGGTCGGTGGTGTTTGTGAACAGTAAGGACAGTGCACGCCGCCTAGTGTCTGTGTTCACTCTGCTCCGCTGCTCTCCACTACCTCTACACTCTGACATGCATCAGAGGCAGCGACTCAAAAACCTCGACAAATTCAAAGGTTCAAAATCTTCTTTCCTAACAAAAAAGCTGGTAAAGCTAAGATTAACGTCCGTTTCTTCACTCGAAGGCGATGTCAGTGACGGGCGAGCTCAGGATTTGAACCACGCACATATTGATCCGCGGTCGAGTATCTTACCGACGTCGCCACTGACTCCAGCCTCTGACTCTTTGTGACTGGAGTCAAAGGACTTTACACGAATTGAAAGACTTGTGGTAGAGATGATGAGGTATCTGTACATCATGATTACAACTCTGATTTACGATGAGTAGGTTAGAATTCGAATCCCCTGTCGGTCGTTATACGGTCATACATATCTACACATACATACATGCTTCTGACGTTAACATTAGCTTTTTTTACCAGCCTCTTGATAACTGTAGTCTGTCAGTTTTGAATAATGATTTAACTTAAAAAGGATCTGGATTGCCATTGTAGTATCAGCTTTAACAGCATTTTGTATAAACTGTCTCTGTTACTCAGGTGGCGTTCTAATGGCTAGTGCTTGGATATAGTGCTAAGTTTAGGCTACTAGTAAGTTAATATGTGTATATATTGTTTAGGTAACACACGTGGCATGCTAATAGCCACTGACGTGGCCGCTAGAGGTCTTGATATTCCAGATGTGCAACACGTCATACACTATCAAGTTCCTCAGACCACTGAAGTAAGTCTCACAGCTCTTCAATATTCTCTGCTTAGTTTATTCACTTGAATTGATCGAATAGAATTTTAAAATGAAATTAAATAGAACATTTCTTGCATTCTAAAATCGACCGCTGTGGATACTAGTAATATAATAGATTAGAGAGGAAGGCAATTTGAAACTAGCTCGTGAGGCAAATATTATTAAGTTGTAGGGGCTGTATTTCAGATGTAATAAAGACCTGTCATTGGTTGTAAGATCTGCTATTTTAAGATGAAGAGAGATGATATTTTAATGATATTTTATAATTAAACTGTATTTATAGAGCGCTTATTGTCTTGTTTTTGATTTTCTAGTGATTTCTTTAAAAAACTTATAGGTATACTTATTAATTTTTTCCTATGATTTATATAGAAATGAATTGCTACAAAAATTTAAACGATTGGAAAAGTCTCAAGTAGGGGATTGACTGATGATATGATTTAAGACAGAGAGGATTTGAGACAGTCTATTCTTATCCAAATCCTGGTTAAACTGGGATTCAAGGGAAGATGATGATGATGATTTATATGGAATTGTATACATATTCATAGATTGACGTATGATGTTTGTTTCTATCGTATCGACAGAACTACGTGCACAGATCAGGTAGAACAGCTCGTGCGCAGAAAGAAGGTCTGAGCGTGATGCTTGTCGGCCCGGACGACATCAAGAACTATAACAAGATCCTCAAATCTCTCAAACGATGTACGTAGCTCGTGATTTATCCGTAGCGGATTAGATATCAGGCGTTCAACTGAGCTCATAGCAATAGCCTGTTATAGGCAGCGGTTAAAGTATACATTGTCTGTTGTGGGATCTCTAAAAACGTGCCTCAAATGTGTGAAAAGTTGAGAACTAAAAAACATTATGGGATCTCTATTACCTAAAATATGAGTATGCGTGAGTATAAGATAATATAATATGCAATGTATATAGTAAGAATATGAGGCAGAGAGGAGTGGAGAAGGTCTATTCATATCCCGACCATAGGTAAATTCGGATGAATCGAAGATAGTGATGATAAAACTATTGGCAAAAATCAAAAATCGAGTAAACCTGAAGCACAACGACAACAGACAATTAATTAGAAGCCTAAATCAAAGGGCTCAGGATTGCAGATCTGTCACTTTAACTACTGGTTTTAGACTTTCAGTTGAACTCAAGTCCATTATAATCTCTTACTGATAGAAAGATACTGATTAGTGTTCAAATATTTTGTCAAAATGCCATAAACCATTACTGTATAAACTTCCCATTGACATTCTCTGCAAACTTTTCTTTAATATTATTCTTGATTGATGTTAATTTGGTTGTATCTTTAAAGTTAAAATGTTCTTCATTGCTTCTAAATGGATCTGCCTGAGTACTCCCGGTCTGAAGGCCGATTCAGTACATAACATAACAACAATTAGAGTGCTACAGTCATGACAACATCGAGCACTTTTGAGACAAAATCAATCCGGCGAGCAAAAAGAAGGTCCAAAAACGGTGCAAATTTCAAAATTTGGAAAATCAGTCCAAAGTTCTAGCACAATGCTCACGTGATTGCGATGTTTTGTATGTGCAGCTGAAGACATACCGACGTTTCCAGTGGAGACTGACTACATGAATGAGGTCAAGTCTAGAGTCAATCTGGCCCGCCAGATAGAGCTGCAGCAACATAGGTATCTAAGAGACACCCTTAATCAATCAGTCAGTAGTTCTCAGTCATTCATCTCATAACGTTTACTCTTCTCACTGCTTAATATATAATCATTTGTTTCTATTTTTTTATAGATAGAACAGTACATTGACTAAACACGACTAGGACAGATACAATAATACATTACTAAGCTCTACTAGGGCAGAAGTGGTAAAAGATTAGGGTAGTGTTTTTGAAAGTGTCTAGATGTAATTATTGTATTTTTAAAACTGAGTTTTCAAGTTAACGGATTCAATTTTGCAGCCAAAGCTAATTTTAGTTGCAAATAACTTCTGTTGTTAATTAATATTATTTGCTACACTATTCTTGATTAATCTAATTGTTGTTGTTGTTACTGTAATTGTAGAATGACAAAGAAGAAGAAGCAGAGAGACTGGTTTCAACAAGCGGCCAGAGAAGCAGACATCATACTAGACGACGACTTGTATCCTTGTTTAACCTGCTCAATATGTGTGTGTGTTTGTGTGTGTGCTTGTGTGTGGGTTGATCTGGCATTTTAGCTGTACTCATCATTTACCAGTGCTAAGTCACAAATGTTTATCGAACTTACAATGAAGTAATGAAATACATGTATTTGAATGATGCTGCATTTGTGATTGGACTTTTGTCAGGAAATATGGAAAGTCTGTAAAACAATTCTTAGAATGTTAGTAGCTGGAAGCTACAGATGTACTGAATGCTAAGCTACAGATGTACTGAATGCTAAGCTACAGATGTACTGAATGCTAAGCTACAGATGTACTGAATGCTAAGTAATAATAGAGATTTAACATCCGTTTCCTCATACAAGGGTGATGTCAGGGAAGTAGTTAAAGACTCCAATCACTAATTACTATAATTAGTATAGTTCTCATAGTAAAGGTTCCCCGTGTTGTGCTCGGGTGTGGTTGGACCACTGCAGAATAGGGCAATAGCAAACAATCTGCCGCGTGTACATAAGAGGCGACTAAAGGCAGGCGCTGAGGATGGCAAGAGGGGACCCACCTCACCATGAAATATTTTCCCCCAGGATTAAATGGTAATTAATCCACCTAACTGAGGAAGGCAACGGGAAACCACCTCCAAAGCCATAATTTTCCCAAGCCATAGGCTGCATAAGGTATGAATGAGGCGTAGACTTTGTGAAGAGATTAACTTGTTGATCTAAGGATCTGTTGATCTTTCTCGCTCTTATGGAGCGAGAAAGCAGACTTTGAGCATGAATAGGTACCTTGAACCTGCCACTTGGCAGTGCACTGATGAAGTAAAGGTTTAATGTCCGTTTTCTCATACAAGGGTGATATCAGGGAAGCAGTTAAGACTCCAATCACTAATTACTATAGTTCTCACAGCTTGCCACAAGTTTCACTTGACTAATCTCTACAGCGCTGGTGGTAGAAGTGACGACTCAGACGATGAAGGTGATATTCACGAGATGGCAGCAGCTAAGCAGAAGTTGACAGAACTCACGACTCAGCTAAGCAGTGTATTGAAAGCACCTCTAGCTCGCAGCCGCTGCTCCGCTAAATACCCCACCAAGTCCGGCAAACTTGTGCTGCCGTATATACAAGGTAAGTTCTGTAACTGACACTTGTGGCCGTATTTACTAGTGAGATAATCAAGTGTTTAAATCTCAACAGTTACGCAACTGTTGAACTACTGATTAGTCACAATTTGATATTCTGCAAGCGTGAATCGATGTGTAAAGTAATGCATAACTGCGCGCCTCCTTTCGAGCATTTAAACAGTTGATTAGTTACACCACTGATTAAGAAATAATATTCTGGTTTTGTTTACGAAGTATGCTGATCGGTCGATCAGCCTGAAGGACAGCGCTGTGATTGGCTGAGCGACATAATTTTGGCGGTTGACCTTGTGGTTAATAACCACGAAACATTTATGTATTGTGGTGTAACTGTTGCAGTCACTAGCGACGAGAAGGCGGTCAGTGTTGTGAAGCGTGGGCACCAATCAACTAATGCTGAAACTAGGTCAAAGGAAACTAGGTCAGGTCAACAGCAGAAGAACAAGAAAAGAAGAAGAAATAGAAAGAAATCCCAGCCTGCTGTCGAATAGTTTAATAATTTATAAATTAAATTTTGTCTAATGTTCTATCAATGATAGGTCGAAGATGTTTATTATTACTTTTTCTCTCACACACAAATTAATATTCCATTGCTATGAGGTTGATTCCTTCACAATGGCTACACCCCTGTCACGCTTTAGCTTAGCATAGATGCTGCATACAATTAAGATTCTCCAACCTTTTCTCCTCTCACTTTAAGTAATTATTTATATTGTCTTACTCTCTGGGTAAGTGGGTACTGACATGTATCATGCAGGATTTTGTTCCTCTAATTTTGTCCTCCCCAGATCGGGTATAGTTTATGTAGATAAGAAATATAGACAGTAGAGCTGCATTTAAATAGTGTTGGTATTTCGTTGCCCTTCTTCTAATTCACTACAATAGATATGTGACTACCAGTGTCGCATATTAACATTGATGTCAGTTGTTAACTCATCAGCTTAACTCTGTTAGTCAAAATCTAGTGAACGCTACTCATCTAGGAGTTTAATAATAAAGGTTTAATAATAAACGTCCGTTTTCTCATACCAGGATGATGTCAAGGGCGTCAGGATTATGGCAGGGACGTTGTCTGAATGTTACGTTGAATGTTAATGTTGAATTTTTATGTTAGGATGTTAACTGGGCTGTTGTAAAATGTTAATTGTGCTAATTGTTTGAGCATAACAGCTGATCTGGTAATGTTAATTTAAAAGATTTAACAATAATGTTAATTCAGTCGTTATCTTATTAATTGCGCTAATTGACTAAACATAATATAAACGGACTGGGTCTGGAAGCATCAGATGTTTGTTTACCAATCAATTAGCTTTGAGCTTGACATTAGGTACTCTAAAGCTGTGAGAACATGTATGGGGATTAGAGAAATTAGTATTAATCTGCTAGTCTCTGTAAGTTGATCCGGCGAGGTGCTATTATCAGATCCTTTGCTTATAATTGTTGGACAGAAAAAGCTAAGATTAGCGTCAGTTTCCTCACTCGAAAGCGATGTCAGTGACGGGCGAGCCCAGGATTTGAACCTGCACATATTGATCGGCGGTCGAGTATCTTATCGACGACACCACTGGCTCCAGTTAATGTCAAGTAGAGAAATTAGCCGGCATCGTTCTAAGTGACAGGATTAAGACAGTAAATCTTGATTAATTTCAATTAGTCTCTATTTTCGTGAATAAATTGGTGTTACTAATTGCATAATCAATCAGTCAACCTGCATTGAATCGTTTTATTCATCCAGCAACGATATCAGGTTAAACATTTTCCCATGTTTTACTGTAACAATAATGTAGACTTCAACTAACCAAAAGAACCACTATTTAATTTAGAAAATCTCCCAACAGTAAAGTAAACAAATCACAGCAGTGCCGTGGTATATTCGACGTTATATATAACGTCGTCGTGTATATAAAGTGAAGCTTGGAGTGAAATGAGGGTGTTGTGAAGCGATTGAAACAAGACACAGAGGTTTAAATAACAACAAATATGACTAAACTGAAAGACTTCGCTATTCGTAGGACGTCAGGTGTTCCACAGACATCATCCCATGGTCCCTAATCCTCCAGTGTTAAATATGTAAATTTTGATCCGAATTTGGTGCTAGTAACTTGGAATAGTCTCGTTCCCAGCCTGTTCTCGGCGTATCTCGCTAGCTGACCCGTGTAGACGTTCCTATGACTGAGAGTCGTCAGGTATAGCTTGTTCCTAGCGTTCAGTAGAGGTACCAGCACAGGCCTACCGCCTTGTAGACCGTTAAAGTACTGAGAGAGGCAAGTTAGAATGTGGTTCTGCGACGTGACGTCGTCTACGCCATTGATAACGAGAACGCCGCCGTCAGCGAGAATACATGAGGAGATGATGAGGCTTTTGAGAACAGCGATGTGATCTACATCTTGGTCTGCCTCTATCAGCAGCAGTCTGAACTGTGGAATGTCCCAGCGCTGGAATAACTCTTTATCCAGGTCCATCACATTTCCTCTGTGCACGTAGACGGTTTTTGAGTTCTTAGGAGGTCTGGCTGACTGCTCGGAGGTCATGTCCGTCACTGTGTAGCCGCAGTCTGAGATGTTCTCCACGAACGAATCGTACTGGGATTTCTGGTCGTTGGAAATTACGTGCGGCTGACTAACGAAATCGTCCGATACAAACAGTATCTCGCCCACTGATTGGTCGACGTTGTAGCTCAGCAGACTCGTCATCTTGCCCACCCCCGAGATAAGCTCCCCCACCGACCCGTAAAGCCCCTCCCCCCCCTGGATGTCAGTCACTAGGGGGATGATATCATAGTGAGCGGGGTCTATCCAGCCAGGCAGGAAGTCAATGCGACGCTTGTCTTCCTCCTGTAGGGACTCTCGCTGAGTTGACCGCATGTCCCTGGAGTGGGCCTGGAGACGTTTGAGACAGCCCTTAGTGTCGCAGATGTCCTTGAGTCCTGGTATGTGTCCAGCCATACACGCTCCGTCCTCTATGTCCTCCTGTCCTGCTGGGTCTCCACGTGCCTCTATGTGTCTCTGCATGTCTGTCTCTTCGTCTGTCTGTCTGAACCTGTTGAACAAAATATGAAATATGATGATAATAAGATGATAACATATCTGTAAAATTATACATTATAACATTAAAATGACAAAATGTTTTGGATGATTAGGTGCATGGTTCAAATCCAGTTTTCAGTTTTTGCATTAAAAAAAGCTGCTGTATGTGTTTAATTAGGCACAAATTGGAGTAAATACAGACACACTTAGCAAGCTAATAAATAAGATGAAGAGGGTTAGCACGTAACAGCCTAAGCCCTTTCAGATAAAGATAATACAGTTAATAGCAGCAGCTATGGTCGACTGTTTAAATATAACATCATCATCATCATCCTCCCTCAAGTCCCAGTTTAACCAGGGTCGGGATACTAATAGACTTTCTGCAGTCCTCCCTGTCCCACACCATATAATCAGTCAATTCCCTATTTTTCATTTCCTTAATTACCGCATCCCACGTCAGTTGTGGTCAGCCTCTCTCTCTAGTGTGTTTAAATGTAACAAATCCAATTATGTGTATATTCTATGCTACAGAATGCAATAGGCCTAGAAGTTATAATAGCCATATAACTTAACAACTACCCATATAAAGAAGGTAACTACTAAAATATTAAAAATATAGTCAAAAATCGAAATAAAGTTAATGCAAAATATAGCATAATTATGATAGTCAAAATAAAAATGAACTAAATCAAAATGGAGGAAATATAAAACTAAAGAAAGTTGACTTTCAAAAGAAACGGAGTTGCGTATAATGTTGGGCAAATTGTTCCAATGTTTTGTAAGATGTAGGCCTATACGCAAGCTCTTTAGAACCTAAGCAGCTTAGTACATGGAAAAGAAATTAAATATTTAGTTATTGATCCAAGTTTATGAGACCTTTTAAGTTTAGAGCTTTATAGTGTTCAACGATTTAGCTCTCTAGTGTCCAGCAGTCTAAAGCAATAGACAGCTAATCTATTTTCTTTCTCTCGCTCTCTGTCAACGAGATGAGAGCTAGCTTGTTCAATACATATATTCATACACGCTCGCAGTTTGGTACCCTAGCTCTATTGAACTCCAGATTAAAAAGTTGATATCATCACATAAGTTATCAATTGAATTAAACCTTATGTGTCTCTTCGTACTTTTCGGTGTTGTCATAGTACTCGACTAATCCAATTTACTGAAGCTAACAATCAATCAATTAATCAACGAGAGTTTAGCGTCAGTTTTATACTCTCACAGTACCATCAGCAGCAAATGTCTCTATGAGTTTTGTTCATAGATAATGAACTAGTAACATAACAACATAACAACAGTTAGAGCACTACTGTCGTACATGATAACATCGAGCAAGTCTCTATGAGCATGTGTTTATATTTATTGATATTGAACTTATTTATCGATTGATTTCATTGTTACGTCATAGGTTCCAGCAATCAGACAGGGTGATTGATTAATGTAAATCGATTGATTGATTGACATGAGGAAATGAATTTGATATTTGATTGATTAATGAACTAGAAGATAATTTTACTGTAACAGCGTAACTACAGTTGACTAAATACGAATACATATATAATATACTACAGTTGTCTAAATACGATATATGTACGGAATACATAACCAGTGAAACGTTTATTTCTTTCTAATGTAAATATAGGTGTAACTGAGGTGTTATAGTCATACTGATAGCGGTGTAGCTGAATATAATTGTAATATATTGATTAGTTAAAATATTAGCTGTAATCAGAATAAATGATTAGAAATAATTATATAATTACTAAATTGCTTAAATGACTGATTGATTGATTACACGAGATCCGGAGGAAATAGTGATTTATTTTATACTTCATAGAATATCTGATAGACTCTTCGGAATGTTTGTGTCGCTTAGGCCCTTATACATCGACCAAGGAACAATATTTCCTGGCGCTGTCGTTACTAATGGTGCCTTCAAGCATAGAAACTTACTTTTCAAAATTTATTTTATATAACATAACAACATAAGAACAATTAGAGTGCTACAGTCATCAATGACAACATCGAGCACTATGGAGACAAAATCAAGCCGGCGAGCATAAAGAAGGTCCAAAAACGGTGCAAATTTCAAAATCCAGATAATCATTCCAAAGTAAATAATATAGGGCCTACATTAACTCAGTTATTAACTAATTAATTAATATAGTGGTTTATTCCACGTTTATTACCTACTTTAAATATCAATCCTTCAATCTCTTGATTGATCGAATGATTGCTTTTTCTTCACGATCTTACCTGTTTCGCAAAACTCTGTTCTTCATTCTCGATATCTTTCCATTCCGCCGATCCGCTAAATCCCCAGCCGTATCGTCGCCGAGCTGATCCGCTGATTTCTGAGGCGACGGATGATAGAAGGCGGCGCGACTCTGTTTGTAGATTGACGTCTCGACGATGTCTGTCTGCACTTTAAAGAGGACGTTAACCAGTATAATAAATCCGCACAGGAGGAGCGCAAAGCGAAATCGAAACGACATATCTATGGTGACTCTTAGATTGATCATTCTATCCGAGGATGGAAAACCCACTCGATCCAGCCATCCTTCTTTCTTTCTGAACCTGGCGTGATGCCTTTCCCATGTGGAAGAATTGAACAATGTCATGTCCTCATTACAACGAGCTATATGATCCTGATCTCTATATAATGCCTAAGTATTACCGTAAATATGAAGCTTGGGGTATAGCCGGTATAGATAAATCCGCTAGAGAAATACGTGAGATTATGATCAACGGTTTGACTGAAGAAGTATCATTAGGTGAATCTGTTTGCTAATTAAGAGAGAGAGCTCTGAGTTGCGCGTTGACTTGGACAGCACTGACTTTCTCTATATTTACACGATCACCAGTACAAACATATCACCCCCACCCCGGTCCTAGCATTGACCCCCCAGGCTTGTCTCATAAGAGGGGAGGGGGTTTATAGGCTGAGGGGGTTTATAGGCTGAGGGGGGGTTATAGGCTGAGGGGGGTTTATAGGCTGAAGGGAGGGGGGGGGATTTGGGCGACGACGCAAATGCTCGTGTAGAGATAATCTGAGAGAACAGTGTTACCATGAAGTTTAAAACAGTCTAACAGTGTTACCATGAATTTTAGAACAGCCTAAACAGTGTTGCCATGAACTTCAAAACAGTCTATACAGTGTTGCCATAACTTCAAAACAGTCTAAATAGTGTTACCATGAACTTTAAAGTAGCGTTGATTGGGAGTCAGTTAGTTCCATGCAATGAAGGTGAAATGAGGAAATACTGACAACACTTATTAATAAAAGTGATGCGAGATATTTTTGAACTTCTAGAGGGTTGTCTTGGGATGATGGCTTTCGTTTAGTAGAGGCATAGAAACTATCATGAAGATGAACAGCAGATGGATTATTCGCTTAATTATGACCGAATTGCTGTATTGAGAACGTTGAACCTTGCTAGCTAGAATTCAGGCCTGATTTATCATCATATCAAATTCAAATCCTGGGCTAGCCCGTCACTGATATAGCTTTCGAGCCTGGAAATTGGCGTTAACATTAGCCTTATCAGCTTTATAATCTATATTATTTTTTAGAGAAATGTGCAATTACCTGTTTGACAGGTGTTCAGCTAGATAGCGCTCAGTGAAATAAACACTAACGTTTCAATGCAACCGATAGTCTACCTCAAACCTCTGCCTACCCCGTGCTGATTACAACAATAGTCTGTAAAGTAGTCTCGAAGATCAGTTTTCATGAAATCATTTTATAGTAGCTTTCGCTGATAGTGATACCACTGAATTACCGAAATATTTTTTGCAGAAGAACTGTAGGATAATTTCATAAAAACTCAGTGTTGGTAGCAGTGTTGATGCTTTGTTATTTCTAGTGCACCCTTTCCATTAATAAGATCTGTAGACGCTGTTGTATGGTAACGCTGGCTCAATGGTTAACGCTCTCTGCGGGCTGGCGCATTATAATATTAATATCTTTAATAAAACTCTGCGTGAGAGGGGCTTCCTTCAGGAACAATACTGTCACAAAATGTTCCTGACGAAGAATGTTATCACTATTTATAACTAACTCATTCAATAGAACTTAAATGAGTCGACGACATATGGGCAAGTTATCCGACTGAGGATCAGTGGGTACGGGGTTCAAATCTGTCTCTGCCATGCTTTCAAGAGCGAAACTTTGACCTAGAATTTAGTCTTTCAATACGGTTTTTAATACCAAAAAGTAACTCAAATCGATTGATAAGAAGGGTTTTACTTTGACTCAGACACAAACTCAAATTTCGAAAAAAGGGCGTATCGACTCTTGCTTAATATCGAATCAAGCGCTGTTCAATTAATCGATGCCCTGCTGAAATTTCAGATTCGACTCCTTAACGAATCTGAAATTATTCAACAACATCAGTTTAAACAAGTGATGACATATAGAGTGGTCCACTTTAAATTGTAACTTAACAGAGAATTGCAGGTTAAATGAAAAATAAAATCACAACCAATAAGGCTGGTAAAAGCAAAGGTTAACGTCAGTTTCCTCACTCGAAAGCGATGTCAATTTTTTATCAATACAGTGATGGATAGAAAAAACAAATATAAGAAAATCCGTATTTAGCAGCGATAAGTCGACACTAGATTAACAGAAATTTAAGCCTGAGTGTTAGCATTGTCTCATCGTAAATTGAAAAAGATGTTCTCCCGTCAAATAGGAGGTGACAATTAAGATGATTAAAGTATTTCAATGAAACTGTATTTTAAATTGTTAAGTTAATAATTAGTTGCACTACAAGCGCTTAGTACGAGAGAAGAACGTAAGCCTAGGTTCAGAAACTGTATTGATACTATGAAGGGAGTTAGGCTGTTAGCCGGCGTGTAAAAGCTTTGAGTGTAGGTATAGCCTGAGAATTGTTAGCGTTGAGTGCTGCACCTATCATTGTCATGCTACAATACACATATTCTACCGTACAATACTCGCGCTTACATTGTTGTCAGCACGTAGTATAGGCCCTATAGGGGAGGAGTAGAGGGGTAGCTGGGGGGGGGGGGCAGATGACTAGAGGGTAGCTAGGGGTAGGGGTGACGAGAGGGTAGCTAGGGGAAGGGGTTAGATTAATGGGGAGGGCAATATACGTGTGAATGGACTTAAAAGTATAATAGAGTGTATAGCAACAACAACAATAACAGATTAAAGGAAGACCTTAGGAATGATGATAGAGGAAGACCGAGACTTGGGAATGATGTTAGAGGAAGACCGAGACTTGGGAATGATGTTAGAGGAAGACCGTGACTTGGGAATGATGTTAGAGGATGACCATGACTTGGGAATGATGTTAGAGGAAGACCGTGACTTGGGATGCAGGATGGTTTGATAACCTATGTTTATGTGAAGTGTGAAGAGAAAAGCAGAGGATCAAAATATGTGGAGGGGTTATATGTAGTGAACCTGCCAGTAGACAAAGGTGCACTGAGAGAGATAGAGAGAAAGAGAGAAAAGAGAGAGACAGACGCAGTGACAGAGACAGACACAGAGAGAAAGAGTGAGAGCAACAACGCAGTGTGCTACTGTTGCTTACTACTAGGTTTAGCACTATGGGATCAAATCTAAACCGATAAGCCGAGTGTGGGTCCAACAAATGATGCTAAACCTTACTAATCAAAATATGGAAATACCTGTCGAAGAATAGGTATTAGCGAAATGGTAGCTGAATGGAGTACTTATCCTTATAATAATTGAAGCAAGTCAACCACCTGTGTAATCTACTAATTCTTATTATTAATTTATTATTAGTAGTATTATTATAATTAATAAATAATAATCTATTCGTATTAATAATTTATGATTATTATAATTATTTGATTATTATTATTTTTATAATACAAAATTTATTTATTCTTCTTCTGCTGGAATCTGACACAAGCTTGTGACAGATTCTGGATTCGGATTATTATTATTATTATTTATTTTTATTATTTTTATTATTTAAATGCCCTGGGCTGTATAGGGCCCTAGGCTACAAATAAGACAAAAGAAAACTTTATTCAATTAAAGATGACAAAATATTAAAAATATTTCCTCTACGCTCTGGGAGGCCGCATTTGACAATGTGCTGGTTCTCCTGCCTAATTCGTTTCTGAAGTCAGACGCGGCAGAGTTGATGGGGCCCAATGTCTCAAAGGCAATTGGCAGGAAGATGTAGCTGCAAGAGACTGCAGCATATTTAAGGGACTTCCAATTGGCAGCGGCTTCAGCAGCTGAGCCAGCAGCAGCGCATGAAAGACATGAGAGATTGAAATTGAGATTGAAATATTGAAAATATTGAAAATGAGAGATTGAAATTGAGATTGAGCGCATGAAAGACATGAAAGCGCATGAGAGATTGCTTGCTGAGAATGTATCCGTTACAGTGACATCCCAGCTGATACACTTGCCTTCAGCCTAAGGAAGAAATTATTATTATTATTATTTTTATTAATATTATTTTGATTATTTGGTCAATCATTAGCTGAGATAGATCAATGAGCTATCAAAGCTACTGTGACTGGGATAGATCAATATCTCTCAACTGACGTTACTATGAAGTTATTCCAGTTGCCTTCGAGAAATCACGGATCTGACAGACCACACTGGAGTTTTTAGCGACATTTGACTACTGATATCAATGCATCTAGGTGGCATTCGTGATATCTCTTCTAGCTGACAGATTTTACAGTGTGTAAATTATAAATTTATTAGTGACGCAATAATTAAGAAATATAGTAGAATTAAATGTTCTGGAGACAACAAAAAATTACCAGTCACTTTGGGAAAAATCCTGTAAGTGATGGTAACCCACCGAAGGATAAAAATGTTAGGCCTAATGGAGTTACTAAAAAGTTATTTTTATGGCTTCTTATACTTGAATTTTTTGTAATATTGTTCGAGTGTATAGTGTTAAGATTTAGCATCACGTATTGATTAACATCGTCTGTCGTAGTGGCTCTTTTAAACATGAGGATCTCGAGTATCTTGACAAATTACTCAAAACGTTCTATTGTTTGAATCTGTTTTATAGCACCACGTGACCGCTATGTCTTGAATTAATAAACTAACAGAGATGTAATGTCCGTTTTTCGTATAAGGCATATATCTCACTTCTTGACAACGTGTTTGACTGATTTCCATTGACAAAAAATATATGTTGGAAGGACAAGGTGCAATCATAAACGATGCTGATTCGGTAGCAAATGGATTTGTGTCATCTTGCTTTGGATTTGTATCATCGTGCTTTGTGAAACCTCGCTTTGGATTTGTGTCATCCTGCTTTGGATTTGTGTCATCCTGCTTTGGATTTGTGTCATCCTGCTTTGGATTGTGTCATCCTGCTTTGGATTTGTGTCATTGTGCTTTGTGTCATCTTGCTTTGGATTTGTGTCGTCTCTTTTGGGTGTTTTAAATCGCTTCTGTTAGGTGTAGTCTGCTTTGAGGTCTATGTTATAGTTTGGGTGTTGTCTTTTACCTATTCGGCTTGGGCGTGTTGAGAATAAGGAATTCAGTTCGCTGAACAGGAATTTAAAGAGAAGAGGTGGTGATGGGGACCCCTGCTAATTATAAGCATTATTGATTTTAATTATATTGGAGTTAATCACTTTAAATTTAAATAAGATTTGAAACGTTGCTATTAAATTGCCACATTCACTTTTTGAAATTTTATCACTACTTTATCCAACCTCCCTTTGAATCTTATCTAACTGGCTCACCATCACAGATAAAATAGAGAAAGTTTCACAAACAGCCTTCCTTTAGTGAGGAGCCGACGACAAGAGAACGACTCCATCCTTGCTGAGTCAGTGTGTCACTCGACACAACTAACTCTCTATACAAGTCATTTAAATGAATGGCTTTATACAAAATCTAGACCAGCCTTCGGTCTTACAAGTATTTTAAGATTTACTTTTTACAATTTGAATACATCATTTAGTAATGTTGTAGTCTGGCGAGAGAGATTTGAGCCTTTGTAATATCTTACAAAGTATTCTGTAAAATATCTTATTGCAAGTCGTCTAAAGAACGCATTCTGCATTTCTCCCATTTAACTACATGTGTCGTAAAAAGCGACTAAGCAAGATCTCCCATATCAGAAGCCATATAGTTCTCAAGTTCTAGACTACACTGAGATGTGGATGTCATAGCTTGATGTGAAGGAATACACTTGTTGATCTATGGAGTGCTCTTTACTTGGGCTTGAAGCTTGAAAACATACTGCAAAGCTTAGTAGAGATGCGTACCTTGAACCTATCACTTGATAGAACACTAGATCAGACTGAGAAAGAGTGTCTGAATTTCGCTCATGCAAGGACAGATAGTAGAGTAATGCTAAATTCAGTGTAAGATTGATTAGGTGATTGCTTCACCTTGCTGTTGACTGCTTGATGTTGTCATGTACTAACTTCAACCAATATATCCATTTCTAAGTTATGACAATACGCAGATTTTTTATTACTTGCATTTTATTGTCAGTGAATATAACTGTAAAGCAAAATTAGCACATAGATTTATATTTACAGTAAACATCTTCTTCTTCTTCAGTGCACTGCCAAGTGGCAGGTTCAAGGTACATATTCATACTCAAAGTCTGCTTTCTCGCTCCATAAGAGCACTCCCTAGGTCAACAAGTTAATCCCTTCACAAAGTCCATGCCTTATCCATATCTTATGTAGCCTAAAGTTTGGGAAAAGTATGGCTTCTAAGGTGGTTTCCCGTTGCCTTCCTCAGATAAAGAAACATTTGTTTTGCTTCCTTCCTCAGGTAACTAACATATTAAGGTTTAAAACTGTGAGCATATGTGAGTATGGGGGTGTGCATGGTATGTTATGTTAAACCCAGACTAGCGCATTCAGCTGCAGTGGGCTTGTCGACTTGTTTAGAATCACATAATTGTTATACTGTAATGATTATCTTGAATTAAACAGTCACGAGTGGGTCACTGGGACAGAAGCTCAACGCTTAAGTCATGATTTGTTTTTGAGGATGTTTGACTACAAATAATAATAACTTTATTTCCATCCTCAGTATATTTAGTCAGTGATAAAACTTTTGAATTTTTTCGGTTTGACAAATATTCGAAAAAATTCTCAATTTAGAAAATATGCAGATCTCCTCAATGTTCTTACATAAAGATCCTAACTTATTTTTTTATAAAAGAGTCGAGGAGATTTGACGCAGTCATGTCTACTGTTACGACAACGTATTTTGTTTTTTTGACATTTCAATGGAATTGGGTGTAACAATAGGCTGAACGTCGGCTCCTTGAGCTAACCCATACAGCTATGTAGTGAGGGGTAAGCCTAGGTGGGAGGGGTGATAGGGGGCTAAACCCCTAACTTCGGTGTTCTGTCCTCTTCTTGTGGTCCTGTGGTCACAAGATTTTACACAATTTTAGAGTTCATATGTCATAATACGTTCAGGCCTTTGGGTCCCCAGTTCACTGGCTCTACACGAATTTCTTGTGTATAGTTGGATGTGCCTGTAGTGAAACAAACGGTAGGCTACAATTTAATTTAAAAAACTGCATGTGTCTTAAGTCTTATTAAATGAAGATATTGCCCTGGCGGGATAAAATTATTACCAACTTCCTTATTATGTTTTACCTGCGATAATACAGTACTAAAAAGGATTTTAAAAGCATTTTAAAATAAAAAATGTATAAATGGCATTTCACCACAAAAATTGAATTAGTATTAATTGCTAAGATCTGTAATGTAAGATCTGCATTATGCATCTAAGTTCTGTATGCTCGGTTGGTGAGCGCCTAGGCTCCAGAAATTTGCTACAAAGTTTAAACGAATGGAAAAACTGCAAAAGTCTTTAGGATTGGAGAAGGTCTATCCGTATCCCGACCCTAGTTAAACTGGGTTTTAAGGGAAGATGATGATGATGACGATGATAATGATGCTAAATTCTGTATGTTCGAAGCAAACAATGCATTGGCCTAGTTCTAGTATTTCTCTGTGACATTATACATGTTGATGCAGAAGGTAGGCCTACAGTAGATGCTTTGTAAACTTTCAATACCATAGAATCTTGTAATATGTAGGCCTACTTGAATTTGGGAGAGGGTAAATATGATTTTCCCAGTCTGGGGCTTTACTTTCCGGTAAACGTCATTTTCCCAATAAGGTAATCACTTTGTTTTAAGAAAAAGGCAATTAGTGCAGAATTGAAATCCGTGTCGACCCCGATTAGATCGGTACACTGCACGCCAAATGGAAGTTTTTAAGTGCAGAATGGCAATTCCTTTTAAGTAATGCAGTGCCTCTTTACTAATCAAGTACATTTTGCCCTTCAGTAAAAACTTTAGCATCTACCCAATAAAATGTTCTTACAAGAAGCCTACGCATTATATTCTCATATTCTCTACAAATTACAAATCTGTAACTAGGCCATTGAATTCCTTAATTGAAATCTGTTCCATTGTAGATGTATTTTTTGCGTCAATTGAACTCTTTTGTATTACTCCTATATATCTTCCTAGGTCTTTTGTTTGCCTCTATATCTCTTGTATTCCTAGATCTATTTGTTTGTCCCTATATTAATCTTTTGTATTCCTAGATCTATTTGTTTGTCCCTATATTAATCTTTTGTACTCCTTGATCTATTTGTTTGTCCCTATATTAATCTTTTGTACTCCTAGATCTATTTGTTTGTCCCTATATTAATCTTTTGTACTCCTAGATCTATTTGTTTGTCCCTATATTATTCTTTTGTACTCCTAGATCTATTTGATTGTCCCTATATTATTCTTTTGTACTCCTAGATCTATTTGCCTCTATATTGCTAGATATATGTGTCCCTGGGTCTGTTTATTGTGCCTCTAGATATGTTATTTATTTGTTGGTGCTGCAAAAAGAAAGCAGTTCTATTTTAGGACACCACAGGCACGCGTACAGTATAACAACACAACGGGTCAGAAATCACAGTTTTTTTTAATTAGGACTCAGTTAATTAACAAGTATATCTAACTACTACTGCACACTTCATAGTAAAAGTCGATGACTATAGTTAACAATATTAACATTAGATGTGATAGAAAACTTTGTCGGAGCTATAGTTTTGTGTCATCGAAGAACATAATTATATTAATTACATTCATTATGACCATTACGACGCTGATAATCATGATGACGTTATGACACTGACAGTCAAGATGACATTATGACGCTGATAGTCATGATAACATTATGACACTGGTCATCATTATTACATTATGACACCGATAGTCATGATGACGTTATGACACTGATCGTAATTATGAACACTAAGACACTGACAGTCATAACGACGTTATGACACTTACAGCATTATCGGCACCAAACGACCCATTGGGAAGACTTCTGCTAAAAAGTAGAAAAAAAGCATTTCGTGATCAGAGACTGTAAGAGAAGAGTAAGCTACATTAATTGTCACTCTGTATACGTGTATATTTTCATTAAATGTCTTTCATCCTTATTGGTACGGACGATATTCTGTCATTAGACGGTCGGATTTACTTCGTTGTGTTTTTATTTGTTAATCCTTACAATCTTATAAAAATTTTAATTGTCATATAATAATCCCATGTGGAGGAACTGGGTGTAGTCATTGCTTATTTGAATTAGTTTGGACTGTAATAAGGGTGTGATAATAACACATTTCATCGGTTCTACAGAGAGATATTATACCGTAGTCACACCCGAGTGCTCGAATATTCAGCAGTGGCGGTGTGTTATATAGCATTATATAGTGTTACAGTGTATTTTACAGTCTGGTGGATTAATTAAAAACAACAACACATCCGCATGCTACCTCGAGGCTGGCTTTATCTGATAGCAATGTCTTAGGCTTTCTTTCTTTCTAGAAAATCTAAATGGCTTAATGTGTCGAGCGACAGGAAGCTAATGTTAGCGTCAGTTTCTTCACTCGAAAGCGATGTCAGTGACGGGAGAGCCCAGGATTTGAACCCCGCACATACTGATCCGCGGTCGAATATTTTACCGACTTCGCCACTGACTACAGCTCTTTGGTTGGTCGAGGTAGTAACACGCTCTCCTCATGAGAACTTTTAGAAGTATACCGGGCCACTCAGCTACGGATGTGAAGTACGTATTTAATTTAGACCTAAAGCCTCACGTACTCGCTTCTACACACAAAGACACCGTGTAGAACGGCGCTTCTTAGAAATAAGATCTACAATCACTTCCTGAATCACACACGGAAATCCTGGCAGACTTATAACGCTTTAAATATAAACATTTGTAATCTGTGTAACTTTACATACTTTTAATTTGTATAGGTCTATGTAGGCTATGTCTTCTTATCTCTGAAACTTCCCGCTATCATTCCTTGTATCTCTCGTACAGCCCCTAATTAATAATTCAATTTTAACTTTCATTTAAAGTCTACCTTTCAAGCGTTTTTACCTGGATATTGGATTTAGTCTACACCATTTTTTAACACAATTCCTTATTTGTTCTTCGATAAACAAAGTTTTTGGTTTCACTCTCAGTGTGGGCTAATCGATGTAAAGTTGCAATGACGACAGTTGGTGTTGTTGTTGTTAGGTCATAACTGTTGTTCTATGAATTTCAGTATAGCCTACCCAGCTTAGCGATTAGGCCTGCGCAGTATACTTACAGACTAGATGTAGACATAGGCCTACAGTCTAGGCTATTTTACTTCTTTACTCTCAGGCATAACATAATATAACATAACATAGCATAACATATCATAACATAACATAACAGAACACAACACAACATAACATAACATAACATAGCATAACATTACATTACATAGCATAGCATAGCATAGCATAACATAACATAACAATACATAACATAACATAACATAATATAACATAAAGTAGCCTAACATAACTTAACATAACATAACAATAATTAAAGTGCTATAGTCATCAATGACAACATCGAGCACTATTGAGACAAAATCAAGCCGGTGAGAAAAAACAAGGTCCAAAAATGGTGGAAATTCTAAAATCCAGAAAATCAGTCCAAAGATTAAGTAAGGGAATTAAAGAAAAGAAGGTTTGGACTTGGTCGTAACTCATGGACACTGGATGGAAAGAGAGATGGAAAAGATAGGTCTTCAACTGCTCACAGGAAAGCAAAGGCTGATGTGATTCAAATGAAGATTTCCGAAGATTGGATGGAAGATATTCCAAATCTGCGGTGCAGCATGCTGGGAAGAACGATTAGGTAGATTAGAGCGTGACGGTAAGCTAGGTCTCACAAGAGTAGTTAATTTAGAAGACCGAGTAACAGCAGGCTGCATCACTTTAATCAAGTGAGATAAGTTTGGCTAGGGATGGTGATAGATTTACATAACAGGCTATCAATGACTTGCATCGCGACTTCATGAGGTACGGATTGAATCGCAACCGGAAATGTCGTCAAATCCTGTTAATTAAATTAAAAATTATAATCTTGACTGAAGTGTGTCATGGACGTAGCCTTCTTTTATTTTCGATGTGTTGATCAAAGATATAGAACTTGAATAATTCTTTATTAGGCCTATATTGATTTTGGAATTTAATTGCACCGCTTTCTACCTTTTTAAATCATCGGTTTGGATTTGTATCAATAGTACTTGATCGATGTTGCAATTACAAAGATATGTTGGACTTGCGGTTAATTTAAAGCCTTAAATTTATAGTATTTCTCTCTAAATCTCTTAGTGCTGGACGTCTACTGGCAGGTCCGTAGTATATAAAGCCTCCACTCTACTCTGTCTTCCACTTTCCTCTTCATGCCCACATATGAATGGGTCATTAAATCATCTAACATTCCTAATCTCGGCCTGCCTCTGCCTCTAATTTCCTTCCATTCTGCCTTCTATGATCTCTTTTAGTATACTCTGCCCCTCCCCTTAGAATGTGTCCAATCCAACTCTTCTTCCTATTTCATAATGCATTTATCAATCGTCTATATCTACCAACCATCTCCAGAGCTTCCTTATTTGTAACCTTTTGAGCCCAGTAAATCATGTCTTGTATGTTGTTGTTGTTGCTAGGACAACTAAAGCAAAATATGAAGCGAAAATTAATCTTGGTTAAATCTTAAGCCTCAAACTAAAATCTTAACATTAATTAACTAAACAACTGTAGTATAGGTACTCATACAGTCTATCAAATATTTCTCCAATAAAGTTTAAAACTTTGCTTGGTTTATTTCAGATAAATCTAACCTTGTGAGGAAGCTGCTCTAGAAACAATAAATTTCATTAACCTCGTCATCTGCAGAGAAGAAGAAAATGGAGGATTGAAGAGAAGCAGTTTTTTGCTGGGGGTAAGATTTTATCTTTTTTCAGTTAATTATTTTAAACTAATAAAACATTAAATTTGTTGAAATTTAATTTTCTTAATTTTTGATTTTTAATCAGTCACATAAAATTATTTGCTGGTTTAAAATTTGTTTATTAACGCATTTTTGGAATGAATGTTTTAAGTAAACCGTTATTATTGTTTACTAATTATTATTTCATTATTTTTTCTAAAGTTTGCAAATTTTTAAAATTTAGTTTTCTTTTACTTCATATTATTATTGTCTATATACTTGCCTAATTTTTAACGTGTTGAAGGTTAAGATTATATATATATATATATATATATATATATATATATATATATAGTGTTATATAGAGTTTAACTTCTTAGCGAAAGATTATTTTTGCATTGCTCAATAACAATAACAATAATAATAATAATAATAATAAAAACAACAATTAGAGTGCTACAGTCATCAATGACAACATCGAGCACTATTGAGACAAAATCAAGCCGGCGAGAAAAAAAGAAGGTCCAAAAACGGTGCAAATTCCAAAATCCAGAAATTCAGTCCAAAGTAAAGGGAGTTAAAGAAAAGATGGTTTAGGCGCAGGTGGCTGCTCATGGACACTGGATGGAAAAGAGAGATGGAAAAGATGCTTAATAAAAGTTACTAAAATTTTCCTTCTAAACTGCTGTTCTAAGTGACACATGGAATAGGAAAAATATGAAATGGAACTTCAATTTCCTATTGTATTTTATTACTGAATCTAGAAAGGTAGTAGGAAATGATCCTGCTATGATAAATGTGGGTTGATTTTAGTGATCTGTTTTACGACGTCTACCTTCCAAGGCTTAAATCTTAAAGCAGTGATTAAATGTAAGACTGTGCAGCAATCTAATATGATTGCTACTGGTTCCTAGAGTTCCATTAAAGTTCCCGGATCATTAATTACGTTGAAATTCATTAATTTAAGGTTAAGATTTTGATTTAAAGAAAAAATATCTAAAATTTACTATCTGCTGGCCAATTCTGTGTGCTTTGAATAATAATAATAATAATAATAAAGGTTTAACGTCCATTTCCTCACACAAGGATGATGTCAGGGATGTCCCCCCATCACATGTCACTACAAATCGATTCACCCCAAATGATCTGAAAAAACACGTGCTGAAGAGAAATAAAAGATCCTAAACGAAAACACGAAATCTAAATGAAGAAACGCAGGGTTACCTTGTTGCTTCTAATTTCTCTACACTATATAAATATTAGGAGTAATATTTGCATTATTAATATTAGTTATTATTAATAATTAATTATTAGAAATTAATAATTTGAGGTTTAACTTCCGCTTCATCATCTGACAGTGACATGAGGCTGTGGCAGTTCTGAAGGTTGCTATAGATTTGGGAGCTCAGTTCTCTTATTCACTATATATAATATGCCATTATTCATTTATTTGTAGGTAAGATATAATTCTACTGATTCTAAGTCTTCACTTTGTAAATATCTAATCTACTCAATTCAAGCGCAACTATTTCGATCACAATCTCATTCCTGACTGATAAGCCGGCAGATAGCAACAAACTGGTTGATATCGGGCACTGTCTAAACGGGTAGTGTACGAACAACGAGGTGTGGGTCTACGTCGGGCTTGCTTCAGTAATTCAGTGTGCGGTGAAGCTGAATACTGGATGTGATTTTATTTCATTATCCCCAGCAAATGTGGGCATTCCATCTGATAGGAGACTGCAAGTACGGAGATTGACAAGTTTTTGAACTTACTGCAGAACGGGAGGTGAAGTCAAGTCCTCCAACAACTCAAGCAAGATCTCCTCCCTAGTCTGTAGGTTAAGCATAGATTACGACCAAGTAATCAAATTTTCGAACACTAATTGTAAATATATTGACTTTAAGAAGAAGAAAGAAAGAAAATATCTCACTGGTAAAGAAATTCTACTAGTCTTTGCTGTAGAGATGAATTCATCTACATCCTCTCAGAGACACTACAAGGTGCGTACTTAATTATCATAGTTACTAATACTGCAGATATTTTGCATTAGTTTTTAGCTATCAGTTTTATATTTAAATTGATGGTGCACTCAATTATTTGTAAGTAGTATTTTAGTTGATTGAAATTGTAAGATACTAAATTACTAACATGATAGTTCTCTGTATCATTTGTTTTCTATGCCTGTGGATTTTCTAATCATCTTTATTTATGACTGTCTATATTAATTAATATTGGTAAGTTTTTGTATTCAGTTTTAATACTGTTGTATATTAATTATTGATGACATTTGGTTCTGAGGAAGGCTGTTATAAATAATCTTAGAAGCCATATTTAGCTAGAATCGGCATACAATATTTTATTCGACAAGTTCTATATGTCCACTATATATAGAAGGTAGTTCTAATGTATAAGTAACCATGACTGCTGTTACTGCTAGGCTCAGCATGCAGCAGCTGTTAAGGACCCAGCAGCTGTTCTCTCACTGCAGCAGTCTAGCAGCAGCAGCATGGTATCAGCTCATCAGTTCTCTACCCCCACCTCTCAGCCCGCCCACCCCCCGGAGCAGCGTGCTCTCAAGGGTCGCGGGCTAATGACCCGCGGCAAGTCCTCCAGTCAACCTGTGGCTCCCGTCACTCCACACGTCGCCTTAGTGACGTCTCCTGCGCAGGCTATGATGGTGCCTCTGGGCTATGCCGATATCCCTGCACCAGTGGCAATGAGAAACAACAGCAGCAGTTCATCGAGCAACAACAACGCTAGGTCGTCGGTGCACCGCGAGAGAGGAGTCATTGAGAAAATGCTGGTGAGATGTTGTGCGTTTATTACTATCATGTCTGCAACAGCTTTCCAGATTAATATCACAGATGTTGAACGTTTACTGTTTCTTCTTTAAGATTCTTCTGCTATTTATTTTTTCTGTTGAAAGTTAAAAATTAAACTTCAGTGGTAGTTTACATGTATATTCAGTGTTAAGAAACATTATAAATTAAGCAAGCATATATAATATACTCTGTTTATATTCATCATCTTCATCTTCACCTCAATGCCAGTTTAAATAGGGTCAGGATAAGAAAATTTTGTAGCAATAGCGCTCACCAACCAAATGACCACTCTTACTTTTGTTTTGATCTTAGTGTTTTGTCGCCTTTTACGGGTACGACACATACGGGTGATATAATAATGATATATGCTGTATGTACACTTGTACATACAGCGTATATATACTCTGTGTAAATTAATTTTCTAAAATATACCAGTTTTAGTTGTAAGCTGTATTTTGAATGAGGCAGTGAACATGCTTGTGTTGTACCAGCACTCTTACGGGTTCATCCAGTGCACAGACAGGGAGTGCAGACTCTTCTTCCACTACAGTGAGCTCACGCCTGATGATACCTACTCATTCGCTGTCGGAGGTAAACATTCTGATACTATGTTTCTACTGCTCAGCTGTAGGGGCTGTTAAGTATCTGTGAATATTAAACAATACTTATTGAGTATTGCTTAATAAATTATGTGCATTAATCTTACAAACTATAAATCATCCACTATACATGTACTTAATAAGGTATGCATTTGAGAGCAGAAGATGAAATTCATTTAACTAGGAGCGGGGATTGATGAAATCTGAGGGGTATCTCTAAAATTTGTATGGGCCCTAAATTAAAAGGGGAATCTACGAGGAAGGATCGAATGAAAGGGTGAAGTGTTTTATCTGTAAAATGTAAAATAAATGGAAATTCTGCGATTCCTAATAATGCGAAACCTTTGAAAGAATATTTAACATTAATTTAGAGATTATTTTAAAGTTATACTAAGTGGAAATTGCAATGGTGTGTTGGATTTAAATAAAATGAAATCTTTTGTAATGTTTATTTTATGTGTCAATGAGCAGTGATGTTTTGTACTAATTGATTAGCTAGTACTCCAGTTTAGCGCAGCATTGACTGAATGCTTTCCACTCATCTTGACTCCTGATGCAGCAGATTCGTGTAGATTTGAGGCTATGTTAGCTGGACTGATATAAGTGACTGAAGTAGTTTTCCATGATTGGGCTATATATCGCAGACCCGGTCGAGTTTCATCAGGGCATCGACAGGAGAACAAACAAGCCGGTGGCAGTGGGCATAGTGAGACTGCCCAGCCTGGAGCTGAACTGTGAGGTGATCAGTGAGAAGCCTGTCGTAGGCAAAGTACTGGCTGCAGCCAAACCACCCAGCATCGTCAGCGTGCAGGTGAGTTCTTTCATTATACCCTGTGCAGACATCTCAGATTGCAGCAGAGTTCTCTCATTATACCCTGTGCAGACGTATCATACTGCACCAGAGTTCTCTCATTATACCCTGTGCAGACGTATCATACTGCACCAGAGTTCTTTCATTATGCCCTGTGCAGACATCTCAGACTGCACCTGAGTTCTCTCATTATACCCTGTGCAGACATTCTTCTCAGACTTCTCAGAGTTCTCTCATTATTTTCTTTATGGTTATTCTGAATTTCTGTCTCAGTTTGTTATTTTTCAAATGTGTCACTAATCTTCTGCGTAAATGATAGATTTTATTTACAGACTGATTGCTTGTATCACTGATGGAGTCATTGCTGGATTGAGTTGCCTATGGTGTGATTGATTGATTGATTCAGGATGGAGAGGTAGAGGCTCAGGGAGACGTAGGCAGGGTGATGTATGAGCAAAGTGGTGAGACGTTCTTCCTGACGTACACAGTGAATGACGTAGAGAACGACAATCTCTCGTCTCTCCCTGACGAGTTGAGTGTGGGTGACATCGTAGAGTTCTACATCTGCACTGACGAGAGGTCAGGATGCTCATATGTGTCGTGATGTGTGCGTGTATGTGTACTAGTGTGTGTGCTTGTGAGTCTGCTCTTCTGTGTCATGATGTGTGCACTTATATCTACTTGTGTGTGTGCTTGTGAGTCTGCTCATCTGTGTCGTGATGTGTGCTTGTATGTCTACTTGTATGTGTGCTTGTCTGCTAATCTGTGTCGTGATGTGTGCACTTATATCTACTTGTGTGTGTGCTTGTGAGTCTGCTCATGTGTGTCATGATGTGTGCTGTTATGTGTACTTGTGTGTGCTTGCACTTGAGTATATAGGTGTATGTGGAAGAGTGTCTGAATTTTAATTATTGTTTTGTTGAAAAATTTGATTTTGTCATTTACTTTGGATTTTCTTGGATTTTTCTGGTATTATAACGACTAAATCGTAAATGCTTGAGCGATATGATCGTTAGCAGAAACTGGGTAAATGAGTCATTGCCCATAACAATGGCCGATGATAAATTGACTCGATGATTGATTGATTATTGATTGATAGGAATGGTAATCTGAGGGCACGTAGGATTCGTCGCCTCGCTGGCCCCGCTGTGTCCAGTGAGGTGAACCCTGCGCAGGTCTACACGGGCGTGGTGTGTTCACTGAAGGACAACTACGGGTTCATCGAGCGAGCGGACGTCGTCAAAGAGCTCTTCTTCCACTTCAGTGAACTCCAGGACAACATGGAGGAACTCCAAATGGGCGATGACGTCTCATTCAACATTCAAATCAGAAATGTAAGAGCGTATCAGTGTAAATTATTATTGCAGTACTCCTTTAATCTAAGAATGGTATTTAATGACTTCTTACTGCTAAATTAAAATTCGTCATATTATGTTTATATGAACTAATTGTGTAGTGTACTTCATTTAACCCACGGTCTTAAGTTTCTCCTTGTAAAGAAATCTTGAAGCAAGTTTTCCCTGTATTAAAAGTATGTTATTGATGAAGTTGTTGTCGGGGATACTGTTTTGAGATAGTGTTGATTAATCGTGCCTGTGCGATGGATTGACTGACAGGGTAAGGAGGTGGGGGTGAACATACACCTGCTGCCACCTGGTACTGTGATATTTGAGGACGTTGCTCCGGAGAAGAAGAGAGGTAAGATACAGAAGCTGCTCAAGCCTGTGGCTCGCTCCCCGGTGGACCCGCTGTCTGGCAGGATTGTCTACGAGACTCTCAAGGGGTGAGTGGCGGCTGTCGCTGATGCTGTGTCTGGCTGTTACCTGCGTGCACTCGAGTAGTAGAAGACAATAGTATTAGTTACCATTAAATGAATATCATATGTGTGTGGCCTGCTTTGGTAGACACTGTGTGTAAGCCTCCACTAGTGGTTGTAATGAATATATGTGTATATGTGGTCTGCGTTGCTGGACTGTGTGAACTTCTACTAGTGGTTGTTGCTGAAATAAGTTTGATCATTTAGCTGATTGATTTTGCAGTTTTTGTGGTACTGTACATAGTTTAGATGTTGTCATGATGTTGAGGTAGTGGGACAGCTCAACAAACAATCAATTGTGTAGTCCATGGATTGATTATAAATCGTATTGATATATATAAACAATATATATGTGTAGGTCAGTGATTCTACTGTGCAGTTACATGATATATTGGAGTCGTAAGCGTATTTCTAGATGCTGTCATGGTTGTTGATTGATTGTAGACCTATAGAGATATCGTATGGTGAGAGAGATCAGGTGAGTGAGTATACGATGCAGCTGGGTGACATTGTGGAGTTCTACATAGCGACAGATAGAAGAGATAAGCTCAAGAGAGCCACCAATATCAGCCTCGTCGACGTAACGTTCACCATCAGCGGAGAAAAGAGAGAGCAGGTCAGGTGTCAGTCTAGACTTTAGTAACAGCAACAACAATAATAACATAATAATGATGATGATGATAATATCATAATAACATAATAATGATGATGATGATAAAATTGTAGTGGTAATAATGCTAATAATAAATGTTTAGTTGTCTGTCTGCCCTATGACAAAATTAAGCTGTACTTGTCTGTTTTCCTCTGCCTTTCAATGTTATTTGTATTGTGATGATACACTGTGCAGGGTTTTATAGCTGCGCTGAAGGAAGGTTTCGGATTTATTCGCTGCGTTGATCGCGAAGGACGAATGTTCTTCAATTTCGGTGAAATATTGACTCAGAGTCGTCCACCAAAGCTTCAGGATGAGGTGGAGTTCACTGTGCTAGCGGTTAGTTGTCTCTCTATGTCTACTGTCTCTTAATTTCAACTAGAGATTTGTGTAAAATATTTGCCGCAAGGCAAAAATGATGAATTATGAATTGAATTAATAATTACTTAATTATTAATTGGTTGTCTGATAGTTTGATGTATTTATGAATTAATTAAATAATTGACTGACTGATAGTTTGATTGATTGAATGAACGATTGATTAAGTAAACTGATTGATTCATTCATTAATAGCTGGCTGATGGATTGATTGAGAGACTGATCGATTGAATGTTTGATTCAGTGATTGACTGATTTATTTAATGATTGATTGATGACAGATTGATTGATTCAATGATTGATTAATGAAAGGACTGATTGATTGATGTGCTAGGACCCGAGCAACGTGTCTCGACTGATAGCTACGAGGATAAGATACTTGCCACGAGGCAGCATCAACGAAGAGGAATGTGTGTCCGCTGTCAGGTACACGGGTGTAGTGGCCAAGCCTGCGCTGTTCAGCTCACAGCAACAACAACTCAGCTCTCCTAACAAGCTCTCTCCTGTGCTCTCAATGGCTGCTGACCCTGGTACGTGTGTAGGAGCGTGTGTGTGTGTGTAAGCGTGTATGTGAAATGTAGGTTTAGCCAGTTGTGTTAGTGTGAGGATAGTTCTCTAATGCAAACGAGCTTTACTGGCAGCAATAACTGCAGCTCATTCTCTGCTCTCTCCAGCGCTTCATGCAACACTCTATATGGTTAACTTCGGTCTGAAACTCTTCCCTTTTCCTGTTTTACTTTAGTGTTCTATGAAGAAATTCTTCTCTTTAAATTTTCAGTAATTTAATTACGTGCAGTACTCTCACGGACACGTTGCTAATGATCGAGTGTTGCATTGTAGATCCGAGTATTTTACTGTACGATGTTGCTAACGATCGAGTGTTGTATTGTTGATCCGGGTATTATACTGTACGATGTTGCTAACGATCGAGTGTTGTATTGTTGATCCGGGTATTATACTGTACGATGTTGCTAACGATCGAGTGTTGTATTGTTGATCCGGGTATTATACTGTACGATGTTGCTAACGATCGAGTGTTGTATTGTTGATCCGGGTATTATACTGTACGATGTTGCTAACGATCGAGTGTTGTATTGTTGATCCGGGTATTATACTGTACGATGTTGCTAACGATCGAGTGTTGTATTGTTGATCCGGGTATTATACTGTACGATGTTGCTAACGATCGAGTGTTGTATTGTTGATCCGGGTATTATACTGTACGATGTTGCTAACGATCGAGTGTTGTATTATTGATCCGGGTATTATACTGTACGATGTTGCTAACGATCGAGTGTTGTATTGTTGATCCGGGCATTATACTGTACGATGTTGCTAACGGTCGAGTGTTGTATTGTTGATCCGGGTATTATACTGTACGATGTTGCTAACGATCGAGTGTTGTATTGTTGATCCGGGTATTATACTGTACGATGTTGCTAACGATCGAGTGTTGTATTGTTGATCCAGGTATTATACTGTACGATGTTGCTAATGATCGAGTGTTGTATTGTTGATCCGGGTATTATACTGTACGATGTTGCTAATCCAGTGTTGTATTGTTTGTTGATCCGGGTATACTGTACGACGTTGCTAACCGGGTATACTGTACAACATTGCTTACGGTCCAGTGTTGTATTGTAGATCCGGGTATTATACTGTACAACATTGCTAACGGTCCAGTGTTGTATTGTAGATCCGGGTATTATACTGTACTATGTTGCTAATGATCCAGTGTTGTATTGTAGATCATGGTATTATACTGTACGACGTTGTTAATAGTCCAGTGTTGCATTGTAGATCCGGGTATTATACTGTACGACGTTGCTAATGATGGAGTGTTGTATTGTAGATCCTGGTATTATAATTGTATGACGTTGCTAATGATGAGCGTTGTATTGTAGATCCGGGTATTATACTTTACGACGTTGATGGCACTAAGCAGACTATACCGTACCACATTCACTCGCTGATCGGCGGTCAAGCTGTGCCCAAGCAATCTGACCAGGTCGAGTTCTGTGTCAGCGAGAGTCTGAGGAACAACACCAAAACAGCCGTTATGGTTCGTCTCATTCTGCCGGCTGTTGTAGAGCCGGCCGGCTCCGCATCCAATCACTCTAAAGCCTCTTTGAAGAGTGCCAGTGGAAATTCTACCGGCACACCCGGTAGCTCTTCGTCTAGTGCGGCCAACTCAAGCACGTTCAGTGCCGGTGGAAATAATTCCAGTATCTATGGTAACACCGGCGGAAGTGTTTTCAGCACGTTTGCGAGCGCCGGTACGAGTAGTACAAGCATTGCTGCGAGTGCCAGCAATTCTGGCTCATCGGCCAACGCTGGGGGCAGCAACTCTAGTAGCTCGGTGGTTATGAGGTCGTCTCACAAAGACAAGGACGGCTCGAGGGCTAAGAGAATGAGCAGCGGAGCTTCCATTGGCTCGTCGAATCACTTCAGCGGCTCCGCTGGAGACGCTCCAGCGAAATCCTCGCGTCATTCGGTGTCCGGAGCACCGAGGTCCCGCAAGTCTAACGGGCAGAGTCGCCAGGAGGTGGAGAGTGAAGTGGTAGTGGGGTCGTCTGATGGCAGTGTGGGGGTGAGCCAGTCTGTGTCCAGCTCCACCCAGAATAGCTCTGTGTCGGGCAACGAGTCGTCTCTCTCGGTCGACTCTGATCTCAACGCTGGCTCAGCGGTCAGAGAGCTCGGCTTCATCGCTACGCTGAAGGACAGCTTCGGATTTATTGAGATGGCCGACCGTGACAAGGAAGTCTTTTTCCATTACAGGTATAGTAGTTGTTTCAATAGTCTTTATAACATGTTGTAAAATTTTACTGGCCGACCTGCCGGTAGGCCGTGCAGTAATGTCGATATGCGTAACATGTTGGACACTGACAGTGATGGCCTAGTTTTGATTTGAACTTTTGCTTCCTGCTTAATAGGGAAGCGTGATATCTCCATTCAATCGGTGCGAGAGATATTCGCAAATCGTATCTATAATTTTCTGATATTGTCCATTTTAATTGATTAATTGCTTAGGTTGAATTTTCTTCTCTACCAGCTGTTATTTGTGGTAACTGTAGATAGATGTTTGGTGCTGAGACAGCTGTTGTTGTTGTTGCTGTTGTCAGTAACTACGACGGGGATGCGGGAGAGCTGGACGTGGGAGATGAGGTGGAGTTCTGCTTCGCTGAGAAGACTGGACGCATCAGTGCCGCCCGCGTCAAGAGAAGAACCAAAGGCACCATCATACCCGAGGTCAGTCTTAAACCAATGATGGGCAGTGGTTGATTGCTCTTTTCTGTTTCATTGATTGAATTTGTTATTGATATTAAAACTGTCTAATGAATGTCTGTTGTTTTCCAAAGTGGCGAAATAAAGATATATATTATTGATTGATTGATTGACTGGAGTATCTTTGAACTGGTTGGCAGGAGATCCTGCCAGGCGTGTATGAGGGAGAGATAGTGAGAGGGCTGCGTATAACGAATCCTGAGCAGGGAGAGTACTGTGGTCTCATTCAGCTCTGTGACACACTCAGCGGCTCTCTGCCCCTCAGGTCGTCTCCCCTGCACCCTGCCGGTAAGACCGGTGGAGAGAGTGGCAGGGCGGAGGATGCGAGTGGAAAGGAACTGGGTGATGGACAGCAGCAGCTACTGTACACATACGGGGTTATGAGCCTGGTGGACAGGAGAGATCTACCTCAGAGAGGCGATCAGGTCAGGTTCCAGCTGTCAGTCATGAGGGCCAGCAGCAGCTGCAGCAGCAGCAACTGTGGAGATGTCGTGGAGGCAGGGGCGGGACAGGGGAGCGTGGCTGAGGTGGGGTATAGGGCCACGAGGGTGGTGCCTGTCAGGAAACTGGTGCACGCTAAAGTTGATAGCATCAAGGGGCAGGTGAGTACGTTCTGTGTGCTCCTGGTGTAGCCTTAGAGTTTAGCAATTCATCATCATCAGCATCTTTACTTTAATCCCAGCTTATCTAGGGTCTAACTAGGTGGAGTTAATTCCTTTATTAGCTGCATTTGTTTAAAACTGTCGAATCTTCTATCAGAGATCTGGAGGAATAGCATTTAGTGAGACGAGGTGTGGTAGAAATTATATCCATATGGAAGTAATGGAGGGTTCTTACAAAGGAATTACAATGAGAGAGATAGTAATTTTCAAGTCGATCAAGATTGAGGAAGTTGTGTTTGATTACCGAATGTTATCCATGGCGAGAATGATGTGTCGTTGAATAGAACTGGGTTGTGAAGATGGCAAAGAGGTGAAGGAGTGTAATTAGAGATGAAGTAGAGTCTGATATCATATTCTGTTTTCTGTTGTATTGTGTCAGAGCACTTGTAATGTTGAGCTATAACACAGATGATATTGTATTGTATTGTATCATACCGTACAGTACCGTACCGTATTGTATTGTATTGTGACAGACTGGAACAGTCAGCTATGAGGTAGATGACGGCAAGAAGCTGACGTTTTCACTGGCAGACTGTTCCAATGCTCTGGACGGCTCAGAACTGTGTGTGGGAGATGATGTGGAGCTTGTAGCTGTGCGCAGGCCACACGGAGGCAAGATGATCGCTTGCTGTGTGAGAAAGATCGGGTGTGTATTAATGTACTACCTCTGAAGTCTTTACAGTAAAACTCAAGGTCTAAAACTAAAGTTAACTAGAGTTAAAAGTAATGAAATCGTTTTTATTTTGTACATTTTATTAAAATATAATTTTCAGTGGAGTACTAATGCAGCTAGAGTTTGTACTTGCCAAAGTAAAATTTGCTTTCTATATGCAGAGTATATTTATAATCATCGGCATCTTGCTTTGAATCCCAGTTTAGCTGGGGTCGGGATACGAATTGACCTTCTCGCATGACTTGTGCTTGTGACCACGTCCCTGACATCATCGCTGGATGAGGAAGCGGACGTTAAACCTTTACTATTATTACTATTATTAATCCCCTTGAGCCTCTCCAGTTTTCTATAGGAACCTCTGCTTGAGAAACATATTTTGTGATGCCCATATTGACTTTTGATTGACTGATTGATTGATTGATTGATCGATTGATTGATTGATTGATGTGGCACAGAGACAGACCTAGACCTGAGCGTCTCTCCAGGCTGAAGAGTGTGGCGGGGACTGAGGAGGGGCCGAGGATCATAGCCGTGCGTCAGCCTAGAGGTCCTGACGGGTCGAGAGGCTTCAAGCCTGACAGCAAGTCATCGGCTCAGCGAGTCATTTCCTCCTCCTCCAGCCCTCAGCTCAGCTCCTGTGTGCCCGAGCAGCAGCTGCCTGCTGGTGCCAGTGGCAGTGCTGACATGCTGTAGCAGCAGCTGTATGTTGGTAGCAGTGTTGACATGCTGTAGCAGCAGCTGTCTGCTGGTAGCAGTGCTGACATGCTGTAGCAGCAGCTGTCTGCTGGTAGCAGTGGCAGTGCTGACATGCTGTAGCAGCAGCTGTCTGCTGGTGGGTTTGGCAGTGCTGACATGCTGTAGCAGCAGCTGTCTGCTGGTAGCAGTGCTGACATGCTGTAGCAGCAGCTGTCTGCTGGTGGTTTGGCTTGTTGTAGCTGTAGCAGTAGCTGTCTTCTGGTGGGTGTGGCATGATGTAGCTCTAGCAGCAGCTGCAGCATGCAAACACTGCTACTACTATGAGGGTGGAGTGTTACGTAGATTTTGCTGGAAGTGACTGTTACAGCGGTGCACAGTACAGTTTGTAATGGTTGTGGTGCAGATGAGCCGTGAGTGTGCTGTGTAGACATGCAACAACTCTACTGAGCCTATCGTCTTGTTCTAATGGTAGTGACGATAGCTTGCTATTGTACTTCTGTACTCCTAGTACAATACGTCATCAAGTACAGCGTAATGCAGTACAGCGGCTTTACTACACTGGCAGTACTACGTGATGGCATGGTCCCATGCAGTAATGTTCTGGAGTATTGATAGCATGTGAAGAACTGTAGTACGTATCAACAGCAAATGATGAAGGTAACTAGAGATAATTTAAGTAGCCTACTTCAAATCATATTACTTGCCACTGATTCACTCTATACTTACCAGCGCTGTACTGTACAGCCTACATGCACTTTCTGCTTACTGAAGCCATGCTACTAACATTAGGCTTAGGATTTAGGACGCCCTAGTGAAGAGTGTAACGTGTGCTGTATCGCTTCACTGCTCTGCTCTGCTACTGGGTCCTAGGCACAGTCTCTTACATAGAGTTGAGACTTTAACGCTGCTCGTCAGTGGAACAGTTTACTGCACTGAGTCGCACTGCTCTCATCTACAACAGGTGCTATGAACGTGCTTGCTTGAACTACAGGTCACTCGTATGTTGATTTGTCTGCTGATTCTCTGCCTGTCATCTCTGCATGTGTCGTAGTTGTGTAATACGAATGCTCTCCCTGTTGTAGTGCCTTGCTAACGTGGCTGGTTCAAGGAATAAATTTCTGGACACAGACTGCTATGTAGCTCACTAAAGTACACTCCAATCACCTGCACTTGAAGCATTGTGGACTCTGAGGTGCGTGTCCATTGCCTTTTTGAGTGACTGTTTCAGTGAATTACTGCAAAACATTTGAGGCTTTCTGTTTGAATTGTTACCAGATTTGGAATGCTAGTTAAGACTGTTCTGAATGCATACGCGTTGCGTGGTGGAAATATATTTGCTTTCTTTATAATTGTATATACAGTATATATATTTGTATTTGAATTGATTCTCTTGTATTAGTGCGGCGCGTGATTGGAACAAACATTGTAACATCAATTTAACGATTGTTTCATCATCAGTTGATGTCAGACCTGTGCAATAATTGAACGTGATAGATTTGATACACTATGACCGACTGTTAGTAGTCATATGTTTAGGTGTAGACGAGTGCATGTCAGCTGTTTTGTAGGACGTTTGTATTTACTTTTACCGAGTTGGCGTAGTGGTTAAAATGCTTGACTGCCTTTCATGGACACAGGGTTCAAACTCTGACTCGTCGTTAGTTGATTCCACTGATGATAATCTGGTCATTGAAGCCCCTGCGAGAGATGAGACGGGCGCTAAATCAACTCTTGACTTTCTGAGATTATCTAGCTGTGTGTTGTAGAATCTGTTGAACTAGTAATTAAGAATTTAATTCACTGTTGATATCGACCAAGTAATTTAAAAAACCTTTCGTACGTTATTCACGGTTTCAAGTTTATATCTAAAGCGTATGAGACGTATGCCTGTATTTAGTGGAATCTCATTGCTGTGTTCAGTGGGCGTATGCTTTAAATCAGTACACTGTATCGCGTGCTCTATATGTGGAAATAAACAGGTCGCTTGATGTTGTTATCAATTCTGTGCCTTAATGCTAAATCATATTATAACAGTTAATTTTGCGACTGGTATCCTGTCTAAACTCATGAGAGCTGTTAATCCACTGATCCAGATGTTGTGTATAGAGTAGCTTAGTGTGTACGTAAATGTGTATGTAACCAGGCTGTGATATTCTGTGTGCTAGCAATGCTCTCCTGTTTCATCTAAGGTTAATTTAATTTAATTTTTGTAACTGATTCTGTTGTGTAGTGATTTAGACGTTAATTATACATTTTTGTTGTGTCATGTTACTAAGTTAAGAGTCATAAAATGTTTAAGATTAGCCCAAGCCAAATGACTCTTGAAGTGTCTTTGTATTTTATCAGCTGTTGTTACTTTAGTAAGACTCGCTAGTTGAAGGATAAAACGTCTCTTCTCTATCCCCTGTTGGTACTCTGGCGACAATGAACGGACTTATTACAGCTCTCAGTATTGACAGTACCACCAGTCTGTTCTACTTGTATACTTCTCGTTCCGTGCCAATCCTTGTAGAATTAATTGAATTATTGTAGCGGAATAAATTTTATACAATGTTTGTACATTGTATGTTAACATTGAAGCTTAGTCTTTGTAATGCAACGCTTTGTCAGTGCCTACTACTGTCATTTAGTATTGGTTGATTGATCTGTTAGCATGTTGATTGATTGACTGTTGAGGCGATTCACTGGTAATGACGGTAATGAAGATAACAGTATCTATAGTAAGTTATATAATCTGTCAGGTGTTTAACATGAAGAGATTCTCGTAACTAAATCTTACTGGTTATTTAGAATTATTTGTTTAGTTTGCTATTAATATATACTGAATGAATGCAGTTAATCTTATGCACGGTACACAGAATATATTAGCTTTAGGAATTATAGATAGCTGTAGAACTCTCTGCCTCTGCAAATGCTTTACTAGATCTACCAGTGTATTTAATATTGCTTGTTTGCTAGTCAGATATAGAAGTAATTCCTTGTCCTCTCCCTCTCTTTCTCTCTCTCTGTGTCTCTCTCACTCTCGTTTTCTTTGTCAATTATCTTGGTTGCTCTTTCGTAGCATAGTTTTTATGCACGTAGTTATAAAGCTATATAATTAATTATTAAGGCACTGCAGTACGCTCTTTACCAGTAGTACACTATTTTATACGTATGACAGACATTTCCTGCACGATGTACGCTGTAGTTTATTTTTGTATTTCAATAACCAATTCCTACTAAAATATTTTATAAACAATTTGTTAAATTCTCTCTCTCTCTCTCTCTCTCTCTCTCTCTCTCTCTCTTCACTCTCGGCCCATATTTAACATATCGCACTGTAGATAATACATTTTGATTTGTGTGAGGTGAATTAAATTATTGAGGCCTAGGACCTGTACAGAGGCCTAGGACCTGTACTGAGGCCTAGGACCTGTACTGAGGCCTAGGACCTGTACAGAGGCCTAGGACCTGTACTGAGGCCTGGGACCTGTATTGAGTTAAACGTTTCTTGTGGTTATTCTCGTTGCAATTCTTTTCGACTGTTGTTCTTGTTGTATTCTCATCATTATACATGTAACGTTCTGCAATAAAGTTAAATAAAGCTCTATATACAGCCAGCGGTATCGTCTCCTTCCTAGTGAAGAAACTGTAGAAAATAGCCATTTCTATCCACTATGATTGTTAGCACTTTTATGCTTGATACATGATCTGGATTTGTACCCAGACGTAGCTTTATAAAACCTTCACTTAAGCCTCTCCTAGGCTCGACTTTGTAACACCAGTCTTTGATGGTTTAACGTCTGATTTCTCTCAGCTATCTCAGCTATCTCAGCTGATGTCAGGACGTTCTGTACAGGGTAGAGTATTGGGGACGGGATAAAGTACACCCTCGGTCTGCTTGAATCAAAGAAAACTCGACCAAAAACAGTGCCGTTCATCACCTAAGCTCAGAATCTGAATGGGATGAGAGAAGCTTAGTTAGTAGTTAGTAGACATATCATCATCTTCCCTTGAATCCCAGTTTAATCAGGGTTGGGATACAGATAGACTGCCTCAAATCCGCTCTGTCCTACATCATATCATCAGTCAATCCCCTATTTGAGACTTTTCCATTCGTTTAGTTGATAGACGTGTACTAAGTGTAAAAGCTCTGGTGTCTGCTCTGGTGTCTCTACGTAGTTCTTATGTTAGGCTAGATAAACTCGCTAAACCCTGACTAGGTGTTGTTACACGGTGCTATGAGCCTGCAGCTTTCGTGTGTGTACTCAACTTTCTTAGACACCTTCTAGACGAACAACGCTACTACATGTATAAACCAACTGTTGCCAACTCTATCATGCTAACTATATAAAAAGTCTACAGAGAGAGGGAGAGAGAGAAGTTATCAGACAGACTGACAGACAGACAGAGAGAGAGAGAGAGAGAGAGAGAGATGGTGATTGTAAGATTGTGTGTATGCACTTATTGACCTACCCGATAGGTTTTACTATATAATATGTGGAATGTTGTCTCATTCTAATGTGAAACATGTTACACACGTCACACTGTGGTAATGAAATGTATACAATTCGTTACGTTCCACATAGGTAACATAAAGATATAAAGATATGTGTGTAACATACTACACACCACAAACAGGTAACATAAAGACTATGTCACAAAAAGACTGTAACATTAAATCTCTTACATTACTGGAGAATCAGTAACTAAAATGGCACAATTATATTAGCTGTTGGATTTTCAGAATGTCAGCGTTGACTTAACTACGCTACGGTGTATAACGATAATAGACTGATATTGTTTGACGCCCCTGCCCGGTAAATGTTAGTCTAAGCTGGGGAACGCACAGGGGCCCACCTCGTCATAAGCAGAATCCCGTAAGAATAATGGCATATCATGTTAGATGATTTAAAGATAATAATAATAAAGGTTTAACGTCCGTTTCCTCATCCAGGGATGATGTCAGAGACGTCCCCAACAGCACACATCACTACAGATTAATTCACCCCGACCAATCTGCGAAAGAAATGTGCTGAGGAGAAGTAAGGTCCTAAACGAAAGCCAGTCCGGTGATCAGAAAATGGTCAAGGTAGATTGATTATGTCTATGGTGGGAAAAGGTAAGTTTTAAGCTTGCTAGAGAATGTTGAAAGAGATCCACTCATGTGGACAGGAAGAGAAAGCGGAAGACAGAGAAAAGTAGAGGCGTTATATACCATGGACCTGCCAGTAGGTAGTGCATTAGTAGAGAGAGAGAGTATATGACTAGAGAAACAGAGAGAGGGAGAGGGAGAGAGAGAGACAGAGAAACATAGATAGAGAGAGTGAAGTATATGAGTTATTCGTGATGAATATGTAACATTACTTGACACTTGCACGTCAGTGTCGTATTGCAGTTGTACACGCACACACACACACACACACGCAGAGAGAGAGAGAGAGAGAGAGAGAGAGTCACTCGATGCTTTGTTTGTCGTCACGATTCGATGAATTCTCTTCTACAGCGACCATTTTGTAACGTATTATATACTACAGACGTATAACAATCGCACTTCATTCATTTATATAGTGGTAGACAATTGTAAAACCTTTCTGAATCGACTTTTCTATTTTTTACTAAACTTAACGTCTGTGGTGGCAGAAGATGTCAGGGTCCTCGAGAAGCGTGTTGACATTCCGCACACAGGAGAACTCTTCTCTTCTTGAACTTCCACGATATGTCAAAGTCCTTATTCAGAATTTTTCAGAATTACAACGAAATGCCAGCGTGTTACTGATCTTCATTTTAGCCGAACAACTGTCTTGAGTTGATTACACAATTGTAGCCTTACACAAGAAGTTCTTTTATCGGCTAATTGATGAATAAGCTCTTGAAGCTCGACAAGAATCTGGTGGATTGGAGATCTATTCAGGTTGTTTGGTTGATCGACGCTCTACAACAATAAGACATTGTGACAGTCTAGAGTCTTGTTTACTAGACCGGCTTGAACAATCAGCAACACCTGCGAGCCGCTACTGTATAGTCATATGAACATAAGTGTAGCCAAAAAACAATAATACGTTACGGCTTCAATTTGTGAACAATTTCTTTAACGAAAATTAAACAAATTCTTGTATATATTATATTTTATAGTAAATTACATGAAATATTTTCCCACATGGTTAATTGATAATTAATCAATCTAACCGAGTAAGGCAACGGGAAACCACATCAGAAGTCATACTTTTCCCAAGCTATAGGCTACATAAGTAAAAAAACACGCATTATAGTGAATAATCAACTATGTTGATATCTATCACTTTTAAAACCACATGTTTAATCCGTTAGGAAATTTTGTCCATTTTCCGTATAACTAGTCCAGTGAATGTCCGAGATTTTACTCTCAGATCAGCGCGGCCGGGATTCGAACCCACGAGGATTCAAATCACCTCAGGATTTGTCATTTAAAACTTCATGACGTTACCACTACGCTATTTAGACATTCTAAATTATAAATTATAATATTATAAGGTATGGATAAGGCATAGACTTTGTGAAGGGATTAACTTGTTGATCTAAGGAGTGCTCTTATAGAGCGAGAAAACAGACTTTTGAGTATGAATATGTACCTTGAACCTGCCACTAGGCATATAATATATATATATATATATATATACATATATAAACACAGTATATATATATATATATGTTTATATATATATATATATATATATATATATATATATATATATATACATATACGTATATATTTGCATACAAGTCTAAAACTACAGAGTAGAACAGCATTATAAGTATAATTCTATCATTGTGTCTTACGGAATTATGTCTGAAATAAACGAGTCATGATGATGATGTTGCTAATTATTAATTTAACACCACAATATTCAAAATCTCTATTAATAGTATGCAATTGAATGAGAGTCGCTTAAAATGAGAAATTGATTTTATAGCCTTTAAGAGCATAACAATATACAGCAGGTGTGCTGTGATGTAACGAATAATTTAATTGCAGATAGACCTAAGAGATTGCACGAGAGAGGAAGAGAGTGCGAGATAGAGAGAGAGAGAGAGAGAGAGAGAGAGAGAGAGAGAGCGAGAGAGAGAGAGAGAGCGATAGAGAGATAAAGACAGAGAGCGAGAGAGATAGATAGAGAGCGAGAGAGAGCGAGAAAGAGAGAAAGAGATTGAGAGAGAGAGAGAGAGCGAGCGAGAGAGAGGTAGAGAGATAGATAGATAGATAGAGAGAGAGACAGATAGATAGATAGAGAGATAGACAGAGAGCGAGAGCGAGAGAGAGCTAGAGAGAGATAGAGAGAGAGAGAGAGCGAGAGAGAGATAGAGAGAGATAGATAGAAAGAGAGATAGATAGAGATAGAGATAAAGAGAGAGAGAGAGAGAGAGAAAGAGAGAGAGAGAGATAGGAGAGAGAGATAGAGATAGAGAGATAGAGAGAGAGACAGAGATAGAGATATAGAGATAGAGATAGACAGAGAGACAGAGAGAGAGAGAGAGCGACAGTGAGTGAGTGAGTCAGTGAGAGAATATCAATATCTGGGCAGGAAGGCGCTAGACACTGCTGTTCATTGCTGTAGCCGCAGCGACTGGAAATAGAAACATCGTGAAACAGGAGACACAGCAAGCACAGGTAAAATACTGATTAATATCAAGCCGCTATTGCTTTCTCTACAAACATACAAATCAATCAATCAGTCAACCCCGCACATACAGAACCGCGGTCGAATATCTTACCCACATCGCCACTGGCTCCAGCCAATATATTTTCATACAATCACTCAAACCAGTCAGCTAATTAATCATCCAATCAATCAATCAACCGATTTATCAATACATCAGTCAGTTTAATAGTCCGAAATACAAGTTCCTATCTCTCTCTCAGTGCGAAAGCATCATCAGCGACTGTCAGCCCGGGACTTCTAAACACAGCTATCAACAGCGATGAAAGATTTGCGCCCAGCCGTGTTGCACATCGGTTGTACGCGCTGCCATTTGAATGCCTAAAGTGTCATCAGCGACAAGTCGCTTGATATAGCTTAATGTACCTCGACAACACTAATTATAATATAGTATAACCGTATAATCCATAATATATATTGCTATTGTTATTATTGCTTATATTTAATATATGTATACGAGTGGATTGAAAGATCCACTTGTATGTGGACATGAAGAGGAAAATGGAAGATAAACGGAGTGGAGGCGTTATATACCATCGACCTGCCAGTAGGTAGTGCACTGAGTGCACTAAGAGAGAGAGAGAGAGAAAATAATATAAATATACTATAATATAATATGAATAATAGTAGAATAATAATAATAACAATAGGCCTATACATGTAAGTATTTTAAAAATTGAAGAGTATCATAATGTCTGGAGTGGCAGCCGACTGAATGTTGTTTTCTCGCTATTCTCTCCTGTCTGCAGTTGTTTTGTTTCTATTGCTTCGTTGATCAACGATATGCTCTTAATAGGACAATAATTATGCACTTGTAACATTTAGCATTGGATCATACATTTTCCGGAACTTTGAATTTTTCAAGAGTTACCTTCCATTGGCCGCAGCGGATGTGGTTAGACTGCATGGCCATGTTTTAATGGTTTTCTTGTCACACAACATATGTGACCACATCACGTGGCCGCAGTGAGAGCATCGCATTGATTTCCATTAGACGCAATAACGACAGGTTGTCTAAAACTAACCAGCTCTGTGATGAACAAGTCCTGATATCTGACTAGCACTCCAGTGGTCTGTTAATTTACTGTCTATTACTCAATTGTAGAGTTGAGATACCATATTATAGAAGCTTCTTTCCTCCATACTGCTTCATCTACAAGGAATGACCTAGCGTGACAGTGTTGGTAGGGTAAAGAGCCAATAGCAGACAAATAGTACTTGTAAATCTTCTAGTTGCGTTCGTCAAATGTATCGATTAATAAATCGATTGCGTTATTGACATGTTGATTGATTGACTAACAAATTGATTGATTGATTTATGGATTGATTGACATATTGATTGATAAATTGAATGATTGACATCTTGATTGATTGGTTGACACATTGATTGATTAATTGACACATTGATTGATTGATTTATTGATTGATTAACCTCTTGATTGACATCTAGAGACAGAATGGACAGCACCACAACCACACGTACGGTCACTACCTACGAGTCTAACTACGATGACTATGGCAAGCAGATTCGCTCGAGCATCCAGCCTCGCAACCTCGTCATCCAACGCTCCCACGGGCCCTACGGGGGCGGCAGCACGGTGAGCATCGAGCGCTCGACCCGCTACAGCTCTACCGGGGCGGGGCCGAGCTCCCTGGCTGTCCAACAGTCAGGCATCGGTGCCGTCCAGACCAGCAGGGACAAAGAGAAGCGAGAGATGCAGGACCTCAACGCTAGGTGCCCTATTTTATTTTAATTATTTCATTTACATTTTATATTCTTATATTTTAATATATATAGTTGCCTTATTTTATTATAATTATAATTATTTCATTTTATTTATTTCTTTATACTTCGATACTGGCTGGAGCCAGTGGCGACGTCAGTAAGATGCTCGACCGCGGATTAGTATGTGCAAGATTCAAATCCTGGGCTCGCCCGTCACTGACATCGCTTTCGAGTGAGGAAACTGACTTTAACCTTAGTTTTTATTTATTTATTTGCACCGAGAGAAAGGATATTCGGTTGGTGAGCAATTACGCCCCAGAAATTGCTACAGAATTCTTTAATTCCGAACCTAATTGAATTGAGATTAACCTAGTTAACTACTGCACAGTAGTTAACCTAGAGAATACTGGGATTTTTTTGCAATCGTTATATCGATTGGTGATAATAATAATAATAACACACATTATAGTGAAATGATCAACTATGTTGATATCTATCACTTGTAATACCACATGTTAAATCCGTTAGGCAATTTAGTCCATTTTCCGTGTAGCCAGTCCAGTGAATGTCCGAGAATTTACTCTCAGATCAGCGCGGCTGGGAATCGAACCCACGAGAGTTCGATTCACCTCTGGATCTGTCACTTAAAACTTCATGACGTTATCTACACCCTTAACCATTGCGCTATTGAGACATTCAATGTGATGTTCCAGGTTTGCCAGCTACATCGAGAAGGTTCGTTTCCTGGAGGCTCAGAACAGAAGATTGGGGGATGAGCTGGAGAAGCTGAAGAACAAGTGGGGCAAGGAGACGAGTCAGATCAAGGGTCTCTACCAGGCAGAGCTGGATGAAGCGAGAAGATTGCTGGAGGACGCTCAGAAAGAGAAGTCCAGGCTGGAGATGAGGATTAGCGCCCTTGAGGATCAGCTAGCCAACATGCGCTCAAAGTATGAGGCTCCTTCCAGTTTTCAATTAAAAATTTAGATTTTTTAAATTTAAATTCAGTTTATAGCAGTTTCAAGTTAAAGTTTAAGTTAAGTTATTTGACTTACTCTCCTAGAGTTTGGTATTAATTTGCGTGATGTTAATTAATGAGTTTTGTAATAAAAGAATGCATTTAACGTATTTGATTAAGTAATTATGATTTGATTAGATTTAATTAAAATGATTGATTAGATTGGACGAGGACTCTAATAGAAATGATAGAGATCGAATTAATTGACTGATTGACTGACTGGTTGACTGGTTGACTGATTGATTGATTAGATTGGACAAGCTATTGGGCTCGACAGAGAGAAGCGACAGAGATCGCATTAATTGACTGCTTGATTGATTTAATGATTGATTTATTGATTGATTGATTAGATTGGACGAGCTGTTGGACTCTAATAGAAATGATTGATATCTCATTAGTTGTCTGATTGATTTATTGATTGATTGATTGATTAGATTGGACGAGCTTTTGGACTCTAACAGAAATGACAGAGATCGCATAGAGCAGCAGAATCAGCAGATCTCTGACATAGAGGCGGAGCTTAATCTACTCAGGCGTAGGGCGGAGCTACTCGAGAGAGACCGTGAAAAGCACAAGAAAACTATAGTTAGACTGCAAGAGGCCCTCAATAGAACCAGAGTGGTGAGTGTTGTTGTTGTTGTTGTAGCATTTATTAGTTTACTGGCGGGATGGGTTTCATCAAATTTTTAATATCAAAATAAATAAATAAATTTTTAATGAGTGTAAAAAGCAGTTATTAAAGAGTTGAAAGAATTTGTCGATATTCTTATTTTTCTCTCTCTGTATAAGTATTCTAATCTGTGTGACTTTTCCACATTTTCCATTATATTATATACAAATCTCATCATCTCTCTCTCTCTCTCTCTCTCTCTTTCTCATTTTATGTGTCATTCTAACTTTCTTTCGAATTGTTCTCTTTACTTTCCTTTTTTTCTCTCTTTCTGTTCAGTATTTATCTTTTATCAGCTTCTATAATCGCAGACACCATTTTTTAACTTTTCAAATAATTTTAATATCCTGTACATCACTCAATACAAAGATTGTAAACGTGATAACTCGAGGCTTTCTTTGAGCTTTCTCTTATAAAATAATTACACTCTTCACCACACAGTAGAACTCTGTGATTAAACTTATAAATTGATCGCTTTGTCAAACTATGCCGCTTTGCTTCGACACTCGCGCATAGTGTTGTTATTGTTGCTGCTGGAATCTAATTCACGCGACCCTACGGCTAAAAATGTTGATTAATTTATCAGAGGCTGAGATTTGAATGTAAGAAATAAACTGAATTGTCGCTGTGAACTGACTGGTTAATGATCGAGGGAGATGAAAAGAAAGAATGTCATAATTGAGAGAAAAACATTGAGGAAGGCAATGGGTAACAACTTCAAAAGTCATATTTTTCTTTAGTTACTTAGGGTGTGGATAAGGCATAGCCTTTTTGAAGTGATTAACTTCTTATTCAATTGAGAGCTCTTTACGGAGCGCGAAAACAAACTCTGAGTGCGAATATGTACCTTGAAGCTGCCAAATGATGGAATCAAGACAGAGATAAGACAGACAGAAAGTATCGAAATGAATAATTTATTGCATGCTATAAAGAAAGATATTACATCAGAGAAATGAAGAGAGAGAGAGAGAAAGATAAAGAAATAGTTTACAGAAGGTATGTAAGCGAGAACAAGATAAGGGGAAAATATTAAAGAATAGAGAGTGTAGAAACAAGTAAAAAGCTAATGTTAACGTCAGTTTCCTCACTCGAAAGCGATGCAAGTTACGGGCGAGCTCAGGATTTGAAACCCGCACATACTGATCCGCAGTCGAATATTTTAACGACATCGCCACTGGCTCCAGAAAAATGAATAAAGAAAGGGAAGGAAGGAAGCAAAGACAGAAAGAAAAGGAGCGAGAGAGAGAAATAAAAGGAGAAAATTAATTTACTGCCACTAATACCTGCAAAGTTTGTTGAAATCCAAAGCCAAGCACTCTGCTACGCTACACCGATCAAGCGCACATCCTGAATATCTCTCTCTCGCTCTCTCTCTCTCTCTCTCTCTCTACCTTTCTCTCGCTCTTTCTTTTCTCTCTCTCCCTTCCTCTCATTCTCCCTTTCTCTCTCTCGCCTTCCCTCTTTTTTCTCTCTCTCCTCCTCTCTAGCTCTTTCTCTCTTTCTCTCTCTCTCTTTCTCTCTCTCGCTCTCTCTGTCTCGCTCTTTGTTATTGCTATTTTTATATTGGGTATAGACTCTCGTATTGCTGCACGTGAAAGCAAGGGACTACTAAATAACCTGATAGAGGCGACTAAAGTAGAAGTAGAGCGGTACAATCAAGCAGACATTTGATGAACAATATAAATTGTTTGTTCTCAGCATATTGCATTGCTAAACATGTAGTTGACTGGGAGAAGACATTTAACCAATGATACTGATAATGCGGTTTTTAATACCTCATATATTACTGGTCTGAGGAAGGCAAAGGGAAACCACCTCAGAAGTCATATTATTCCCAAGCTATAGGCTACATTAAGGTGTAGATAAGGCAGAGTCTTTTGTGAAGGGATTAACTCCTTCATCGACGGTGTGCTCTTGATGGAGCGTGAAAAGCAGCATGTGAGTAGGAATATGTACCTTGGACCTGCTGCTTGACAGAGCACTAGAGAGAGAGAGAGAGAGAGAGAGAGAGAGAGAGAGAGAGACATTACTGGTAGTTTCTTCAGGTAAGGAATCCGTTAAAGAGAAAGAAAGACTAAAAGCTAATGATCTCAAATCTGCAAGAAACTCTACCAAACACTAAACCATTAGACAACGTTCGTCATTAAGTAGTCGTTTACTGAAAGAAACTGAGATTGTTGTATCTGTTGTACAGAAATAATCTTTACAACGTTAATCCTTCTTGTAAACGAATGGTATGTCACATTCCCCGACGTTTAGTATTATATGAATATTTTATGAAGACGTTTTAACTCTATAAAACGACTCGTCATAAGAAGCTTAAAATCTTTGACGTACCCATAGAGAGACAATTTCCAACAAAGTCGTTTTATTGCACCTACACGATCAGCAATGTGTCACAAGTTAACAAGTATTTGTCATGGACTTATCATACGGGAATCCTAAATTAAACAGAAATCTAAATGCCTACACAATTGTGCCTAATGTCGCGTGTGTAGTCTATAAACCTCCATTGGTTATGAGGTTTCATTGCTTTTACCTATTTACATATGAATTTTATCAAAATGTTTGCCGAAAGTTCAGTGAATAGAGAACTTGGTGAATAGAGAATTCGGTGAATATAGAATTCGGTAAATAGAGAATTAGGTGAATATAGAATTCAGTAAATAGTGAATTAGGTGAATATAGAATTAAGTAAATAGTGAATTAGGTGAATATAGAATTCGGTAAATAGTGAATTCGGTGAATAGTGAGCTCGGTGAAGAGTGAATTCGGTGCATAGAGAATTCGGTGAATAGAGAATTCGGTGAATAGTGAACTTGGTTAATAGAGAATTCTGTGAATAGAGAATTCGGTGGCCACTGATTTCCCTGGTAGATAAACTCAGGAATCTCGCGTTCAACCCTTCCATCTCAGAGCTATTCACTTATTCACTTGTTCTATTGCTTTAATTATTATTTTTCAATTAGTCGGGATTTGATTTCTTGTCGAAGTGATTAAACAGTCGACAGCTAGTATATTTCCTCTACATCATATTGACTGCGTGATTAATTGATCAATTGATTGATTGATTAATTTATGGATTGATTGATTTCTTGATTGATTTCTTGATTGATTTATTTATTGATATATTGATCATTGAGTGATGGATAGATTATTGATTGCTTACTTGCTTGTTTGCTTGCTGGATTGATTGGTTGATTGATTGATTGATTGATGATGTAGGACATTGACAACGAGTCACTGCTGCAGATCGACGCTGAGAACAGACGTCAGGCTCTCGAGGATGAGCTGGAGTTCCTCAAGGGTGTGCATGATCAGGTTAGATCAATCAATCAATCAATCATTCAATCGATCAATCAATCAGTCAATCATTCAATCGATCAATCGATCAATTAATAGATTAATTTATCAATCAATCAGTAAATCAACCAATCAATCAATCAATAAATCGGTCACTCTATCATTCGATCAATCAATCAATCAATCGGTCAATCAATCATTCGATCAATCTATCAATTAATTAACTGACCAATCAATCGGTCAATTAATCAATCATTCGATTGGGCAATCAATCGATTAATCAATCAATCATTTTATCGGTCAATCAGTCAATCCAGCAAGCAAACAAGCAAGCTATTATTCTATTAATAGAATATTCAGTCACTCGGCCAGGCAATCAAATAGTGTTTCTATTTTCTATCACCTCCTCTTCTTTTCTTAAATATAAACTAGGTAGATTACTCTCTCACATAGTTGACTAGTTTCAAATGTTTACGACTGAGTGAGTGATAATTTATGCAGAGTTTTACTGATTTTGCTAGAGATAAGCCCCGCATGATCGCACTCAGTTAACGTCTAAAACTAAGACGGGCTTTATGCTGAGCCATGTTTCAACTGGAAATGTTGTAATTTATAATAGAGTCAGGACAGTAGTCAAAGAGAAAGGGTAGCACTAGTCTTTATAGCAAAGTTTTAGAAATTCCTAATATATCATTAGTACTTAATTGCTGATGAAAACTCAGAAAAACATAGTTTCATGCGTGGAATAGTCAATTTTTAATAGTTTCATGCGTGGAATATTCAATTTTTAATAGTTTCATGCGTGGAATAGTCAATTTTTAATAGTTTCATGCGTGGAATAGTCAATTTTTAATAGTTTCATGCGTGGAATAGTCAATTTTTAATAGTTTCATGCGTGGAATAGTCAATTTTTAATAGTTTCATGCGTGGAATAGTCAATTTTTTCTTTAACATTAATTAAAAATAGACTGTCAGTGACGGGCGAGCCCAGGATTTAAACTCCGCACATACTGATCCGTGGTCGAGTATCTAACCGAAAACGCCACTGGCTCCAGCCAGTTATTATGTGTTACTCACACATATGATTCCGCTGCATGTAGTGTGTCGTTAACTTTTATTGAATTAATAAGACTTTACTAAGCGAGTAATAGTTTTATTATTATTATGTTATTCGTAGTCTGTGGGCGAACGGATGTCGTAATTCTGCAATAAAAATTAAACACCTAGTGTATAATCTATCAATGTGTGATCTATTTTATTTCAGTGATAATTCTTCTGTATAATTTTGATCACGACCATGACGCAATGTTGCACATATTGATGCATGAGAATCATTAGGCTCTTTAATCTGTAATCATCATCATCATCTTCCCTTGAATCCCAGTTTGACCAGGGTCGGGATACGGATAGACTTTCTGCAGTCCTCCCTGTCAAACACTATATCATCAGTCAATCCCCTATTTTTCATGTTCTTCTTAATTACCGCATCCCACGTCAATTGTGGTCTACCTCTCTCTAGCTTAACATCCAGCTCTTCCCTCCAAACTCTCTTTACTACATCCTCATCTCCTTTTCTCACAATATGCCCATACCATCTCAATCTCGACTGAGCCCTATTCCTTCAAAGCAAGTTTTCTGCGGAATGTCAGATTTCATGTAATAAACGAATATATATATATATATATATATATATATATATATCTTAGTGCACTGCCTACTGGCAGGTCCATGGTACATAACGCCTCCACTCTTCTCTGTCTTCCGCCTTCCTCTTCACTTCCACATATGAGTGGTTCTTAAATCATCTAACATACCTAATCACGGCCTGCCCCTGCCTCCCTCTCCCTCTACTTCCCCCTCCACGACCCCCCACCAACAGACCTTCACCCTAGAATATGCCCCACCCATCTCTTCCTCCCACGTCCTAACACACCTACCAACCGTCCATCTGCGCCAACTCTCTCCAGGACCTCTCCACCTGCAACCTTTTGAGTCCAGCTAATCCTCTATATTCTTCCCCAAACCCACACTTCCAATGCTTACAGTCTCCTAACATCCTCCTTTCTTAAGGCCCATGTTCCACACCCATACAACAGCGTGGTCCAAACCAACGTTTTCACTATCTTTATCTTTGTGTCTTTCTTTAACTTTTTGTTAATAGTTCTTTTCTACTACCAAAGGCCGCTTTTGCCTGCGCGATCCTACCGCATACCTCCGTCTCACACCCCCCACCATCGGTTATAGCATGACCCAAATATTTGAAACTCCCCACCTGTTCCAATTTCGCACCATCCCTTGTGATATCAACTTCACCTTTATAAGGGGCCTATATATATATATATATATATATATATATATATATATATATATATATATATATATATATATATAATATATATACATATATGTATATATATATTCTGATCATTCATGCTTTGATGACGCATCAAGCAAAGCTATAGCAGTTATCAGGTGAGCTGAGAAGTACACGTGTAACAAGTTAATAAGATATGAACTAAGATAACAAGTAGAGAGCGAGAGAGAGAGAAAGAGAGAGAGAGAGAGAGGTAGCGTGAGAGAGATAGAGAGGAGATAGGGAGAGAGAGAGGAGAGAAAGAGAGAAGATAGAGAGAGAGAGAGTGAGAGAGAAAGAAAGAGAGAGAGAGAGAGAAGAGCGAGAGAGAGAGAGAGAGAGAGAAAGAGAGAGAAAGCATTGACAAGTTACACAATGTATTAGATAAAGTCAACATTACACAGGATGTAGGGGAATCATTGAAGCGGGTACTTCTACAGCTACAAGCTTTACCTGCAGCAGCTATAAATCATTGCTATGACTGGCTACAAATGAAATATACATGTAGATATCAATCAATAATCAATGAGAGTTTAACGTCCGGTTCCTCGTCGTAAGGAAATGTCAGGGACGTTAGTATCATTATAAAGCAATGTCAGGGATATAGACCTATCAGTGAGCTTACTCTGCAGCAGTAGCGTTAGCCAGGACCCGTATTACAGACCCAACCACTGGTTGTAATATGAATGTAATTGTACCGTATTACAGACCCTTCTATTGGTTGTAAGATGTATGTAATTGTACCGCATTACAGACCCTTCTATTGGTTGTAATATGTATGTAATTGTAACGTATTACAGACCTTTCTATTGGTTGTAAGATATATGTAATTGTACCGTATTACAGACCCTGCTATTGGTTGTAAGATATATGTAATTGTACCGTATTACAGACCCTTCTATTGGTTATAAGATATATGTAATTGATTGAGTACAGTACATTTTAATCAATGTTTGAAATCAGAATGGCTGGGCCTTATCAGATAACAATAGCGCCGGGTTATAATACCTCAATACATTGAACAGGAAGTGATGAAGTTAATGAACGTGTCTAACGCTCACAGTGCTATATATCATCGTGAACGTGTAATGTTTGCTACAGGAGTTGAAGGAACTAATGGACCTGGCCTACCGTGACACAACCACTGAGAACAGAGAGTTCTGGAACAACGAGATGGGACCGGCACTCCGGGACATCCAGGCTGCCTACGATCAGAAGATGGACGCCCTGAGGAACGAGATGGACACGTTCTATAACCTCAAGATCCAGGAGTTCCGTACCGGAGCGTCCCGTCAGAACATCGACGCTACCCACACCAAAGAGGAGACAATCCGCCTAAAGACCATCATGAACGATCTCAAGGCAAAGCTCGGTGACCTTGAGGCCAAGGTCAGGCTGTTCTTAGTTATATAGGTCGGATTGTTTAAATCTAGAAGGGTATACGACCATATAACCTTCTAAATTAAATGTTAGAATTAAATGTTAGAGGTTTAAATGTTAGACAATGGCACCAAGGCAAAGCTCAGTGACCTTGAAGCCAAGGTCAGGCTACTCGTTCTTAGTTATATAAGACTATTTAAATGTTAGACAATGGCACCAAGGCAAAGCTAGGTGACCTTGAGGCCAAGGTCATGCTGTTCTTAGTTATATAAAACTGTTTAAATGTTAGACAATGGTACCAAGGCAAAGCTAGGTGACCTTGAGGCCAAGGTCAGGCTACTCGTTCTTAGTTATATAAGACAGTTTGTCTAAATGTTAGACAATGGCACCATGCAAAGCTCGGTGACCTTGAGACCAAGGTTAGGCTGCTTGTCCTTAGTTAAAAATAAGATTGAATAATTGACAGATGGACTGATAGATGGATTCTTTGATTATTACATCTATGAATGAATGAATGAATAAATGAATGAATGAATGAATAAATGAATGAATGAATGAATGAACGAGCGAAAGAATGAATGAATGAAGTAGCGAATCAATATATTGATCTATTGATTACGTACCATTAACCTAGAGTAGTTTCTAACGATAGTAATCTTATCAGGAATTGATTGACTCATCGATTGATTGACTGATTATCTTATTGATTGATTGACTGATTGATTGATTGACTGATTATCTTATTGATTGATTGACTGATTGATTGATTTATTGACTGATTGACTAATTTATTGAGTGACTGACTAATTGATTGACTGATTGATTGACTGACTGATTAATTCGTTGATTTTTTGACTGATTGATTGATTAACTAATTTATTGATTGTCTGATTGACTCATCGATTGACTGATTTATTGACTGATTGACTGATCGATTAAATGACTGACTGATTGATTGATTTGACAGAACAACTACCTACAGCTGGAGATCGACATGCTGATCAACGAGAGAGAGGCTAAGAAGAGAGAGTTGGAGGACGAGAATGAACAGCTGAAGGGCGACCTAGCTAAGCTCAGAGCTGAGCTCGAGGCCATCACCATAGAGTTGAGAGAGCTGAGTGATGCTAAGCTCGGCCTCGAGCTTGAGATAGCTGCCTACAGGAAATTGCTCGAGGGAGAGGAAAGCAGGTGGGTGGGGCTTCTTACTCAGTCAGGATTTATCAGTGATTCATTAAAGCTGGTAAAGCTGATGTTAACGTCAGTTTCCTCACTCAAAAGCGATGTCAGTGACGGGCGAGCCCAGGATTTTAACCCGCACATACTGATCAGCGATCGAGTATGTTACGGACGTCACCACTGGCTCCAGTCATTATCCCCATAGGCAGCGGCGGATTCAGGATTTGTTTAAGGAGGGCGAATTTTTTTTGGACAGTGGCCTCTATTTTCTTACGACCACGTCTTTTTACGAGACATGGTTCAAATATGTTGTACTTACACCCTTTTTTACTTCAATATACATATCTACATATACAAATTGTCATAAGTACAATGAAAATGTAGATTAAATATTTATCGGCGGGGCTAATAGGGGGGGGCGAGCCCCCAGGCTACTCTGGTCGCACTTGCCTCAGGATCCGCGCCTGACCATAGGATATCGTAATCACTCTGTTACATAATATATTTACTTTTAAACTCTGTGTCTATGTATTTCTGAAAATATCTCTTTGTACCTCTGTGTAACTCTCTTTACTTGTCTGTATCTCTCTTTAACTCTCTGTATCTCTGTGTCTATCTCTGTATCTCTGTGTATCTCTCTGTACCTCTGTGTACCTCTCTGTACTTCTCTGTATCACTGTGTATCTCTCTGTACCTCTGTGTAACTCTCTGTACTTCTCTGTATCTCTCTGTACTTCTGTATACCTCTTTGTATATCTCTGTACCTTTGTGTATCTTTGTATATCTCTGTATGTAGTTTATTAAAGTATTTCGTACTATTACAGTTCTATAATTTCACAGTGCAAGGATGCTATCAAGGATGACGGTAGCGCCATATATCTGTTGTGTTGTAGAGATGGACTGAAGCAGATCGTGGACTCTATGTACTCCACCCTCACCCAATCACGAGGGGGTGGTGGTGGTGAACAGGGTGGGTGCACTTATTCTCTTCTTTACCTCACTCGTCCCTGACATTGCCTTATGGCTAGGAACCGGACGTTAAGTTCTTATTGATTGATTTATTGATTGATTTATTGATTGATTGATTGAATTATTGATTGAATTATTGATTGATTGATTGATTGATTGATTGATTAATTGATTGATTGATTGATTGATTGACTAATTGATTGATTGATTGATTGATTTATTGATTGATTTATTTATTTATTGACTCGTCATCCAGGCGCTGATTAGTGAATCAATTTTCTGCTTTTCTGTCTGACATTGGTTTAAAAGTGCCAACTGTTGTCATGGACGACATGCAGCTTTACGATACATAGCGGACGCTAAATTATTATTGATTGATTTATTGATTGATTGATAGCATCCTAGTTGTTGTTGTTTTGTTGGCGATGGTGGACTTGAGAGATTAGGATGAATTGGAATAAGCTGGGTTGGTATTTTATTGAGCCTGTGATGCACTAATGATGCAACATGATGTTTCTTTGCATGTTTAAATTCATCTGCGGTGTATGAGCGTAGAACATATTGTCCCGCAAATACCGAACTACTTAGCGAAATTCAGAAGTTGAAGAAACTTTAGAGGTTTAATTATTGCAACAAATGACGATAGAACCTGCATGAGCCCCTGACATCATCGTGGGCTGATGTTACTGACGTTAAAATACTAGTATTTGTCATAGTGTATTGACAGTGTTGTGTTTTGATAATATTGCTCAATATTGTCATGGACAAGAGTAGCACTGTATTGTATATTGACAGAGCCTAGTGTTATCATGGACGACAGTAACACTGTATTGTATGTTACAGAGCTCAGTGTTGTCACGAACGACAGTAGCACTGTATTGTATATTAACAGAGATCAGTGTTATCATGGACCACTGTAGCACTATGTTATATGTTACAGAGCCGCATGGACTGAACGTGAGTCAGTCAGTTAGAGGGAATATCACGGCTAAGACAACATATCAGAGGTCAGCCAAGGGTCCGGTGAACATAGGAGAATGTAGCGCTGATGGGTCCTACATCACCCTCGAGAACACCGCAAGAAAGGTGCGGAATCAATCAATTAATTAATTAGTAAATTAATTACCGACTTCGACGAAGTCGGTAAGGCACTTGACCGTGGATCAGTATGTGCGGGGTTCAAATCCTGGACTCGCCCGTCACTGACATAGCTTTCGAGTGAGGAAATTGATGTTAACCTGATTTAAATTAATTAGTCAATCAATCTAATTATTTGTAAGACAGCGTATTATACATGAGGGTTTTAACAGATTATGCTGTTGTGAGATCTCACGGCGTGAACTTCTTGTCTACGAATGTCGTTTCAATTCTGATTAAATTAAAATTTGGCAAAATTTCGATTATTTATCGTCTAAGTGAAATTATTAGTGAAAATATTTCCCGTGTTGTGTTTATTGATTTATTTGTTTATTGATTGATTGATTGATTGGCCAATTGATTGATTGATTGGTCGATTGACTGACTGATTGATTGATTGACAGATTGATTGATTGATTTATTTTTTGATTGATTGATTGCATGATTGATTAATTGACTGAATGATTGATTGACTGATTGATTGATTGATTGACACTGATTTATTTATTTATTTATTTCTGATTGTTTGATTGATTGATTGATCATTTGATTGACTGATTGCTTGATTAATAGATTGATTGATTGATTGACAGATTGATTGATTGATGTAGGACGAGCACTTGGGTGACTGGTCAGTGACTCGTAACGTAGATGGACGGGAGATGCCCAGAGTCACCCTGCCTTCAGGCACCACGATCAGAGCAGGCGATAGGATCAGGGTGCGTGACTCTACGAGATACCTCCTCTCTCTCTCTCTCTCTCTCTCTCTCTCTCTCTCTGTCTCTGTCTCTGTCTCTCTCTCTCTCTCTCCCTCTCTCTCTCTCTCTGTCTCTCTCCCTCTCTCTCTCTCTATCTCTGTCTCTCTCTCTCTCTCTCTATCTCTCTCACTCTTTCTCTCTCTCTTGCTTCGGATGTGGTTTCTAATTGCCTTTATCAGCTATTGCTTTGTCGCCTCTTACGACACGCTCCCTTAACGGTAAGTCTATTCTTCCGTCTCCTGGACAAAACACGACAATTTAAATTTACACTAGTGCTAATTAAAAATTGCTTTGGGCTATATTGGACTATTTATTAATTTTTTGGTCATTTGATTGACTAATTTATTTATTGACTGACAAATTGACTGACTGTGTGACTGATTGACTGAGGGGCTGATTGATTGATTGATTGACTGATTGATCGATTGATTGATTGATTGATTGATTGACGAGCAGTTGTACGCACGAGGCAGGAAGTCACGTGACGCTTCACTGAACGATGTGGAGACATCTGTGGATAACTGGGAGCAGAATGGAAGCATTGTGACCACAAAGCTCTGCAACCCCAGTGGAGAGGTATGATCAATCAATATGAGCGATTAATCAGTTATTAAGATCCCTCTAATTTCACTGATAATGTATTATTACTGTATTTTTTCAGTTTTTTAAATAGTAACTCAAGTTCGCTATCAAGAGAAGAACTGAGAAGTCACCGTATCAATAGTAGTCTCTGTCTGATAATTAATTAATTTAAAAGTAATATTTATGATGATTAGGTTTCGAATAACTTGCAGTATGTAACAAGTATGTATACTTGTATATACTGCTATAATACTATAATTATACTGTAATTGCACTGTAATTGCACTGTAATTGCACTGTAATTGCACTGTAATTGCACTGTAATTGTACTGTAATTGCACTGTAATTGCACTGTAATTGCACTGTAATTGCACTGCAATTGCACTGTAATTGCACTGTAATTATACTGTAAAAAGGCAACGATTACTAATAACCATGGAGAGGAAGGAGGAAATGGGTCTTAAACAAGCATCTGTGCTTCCTGACCCAGTGTGCCGTTATGTTATGTTTAATTATACTGTAATTACACTATAATTATACTATAATTACATTGTAATTATACTGTAATTACACTGTAAGTATACTGTAAACGTTTGACGTTTGACCGGTGTACTTCGACAAAATTATAGTTACACGTAATAGTCTCTCTCTTAGTGCACTGCCTACTGGCAGGTCCATGGTATATAACACCTCCACTCTTCTCTGTCTTCCGCCGTCCTCTTCATTTCCACGTATGGGTGGGTCTTTAAAGCATCTAACATACCTAATCTCGGTCTGCCCCTGCCTCTTTTTCCTTCCATTCTACCTTCTATGACCTCTTTTAGTAGACCTTCCCCCCTTAGAATGTAGCAGCCTATAAATTTTTATTTTCCGTTTTCTATGAAGGTAAGACACTCATAGATGTTGTCTTGGATGACTGTGAGATATGTATTCTCTATCATGGACGACGATGACGCTGTTATGATGTGTGTCTATGTTGTAGGATCGCGCCACACACGTGCAGAAAACTTCATTCAACTAATCGGCGCAACTACCAGGTGGCGCAAGTTGTCGCCTAGTGGACTGGCACCTGATTCGGTCTCACTATAAATGCTAACATTCCAAAACAATTCGACAATCCGAATGTAACGATAGTAGAACTGCTGTAGGGTTTGGTAGATTTTCAAAGTTTGCTTAGCTTATTATAGACCAATTCGTCCGTTGTTAGTTATAAGAACTGGTAGTGCATTAAATATTGCAATGTGATTAGCATACTTGTATGCTTTCTTTATTATCCATCTCTCTAGCAGTCTGTATATATTGGTTGTGAATGAAGACTGAAGGGTTAAATTACAAATTACTCCTTCACGCCTACTTCTTGCTCATACCAGCTCATATATCATACAACCGTTAGCTAGTTAACTTAATTACGTGTCATTAGTGACTCATACGTAAAACAAATAATTTGGCTTCTGAGGTGATTTCTCTTTGTAATCTTCGATATCGATTTTGAGAGTCTCTACCGAAATACATGAGGCTCTATCGATCATTTATAATTACAATAGTTCTATTATAATAGAAAATTAGAAAAGTTTGATACCTTTAATAATGATTAAATAGAGCACACAATTAATTACTGTTGTTCTGTAGCTCTAATGGGTCTGGTTGTTTAAGATAACGAGAGTACAGGAATGTAAGGATCTGCACTCGTTGACAACAATATGAGTAAATGTAATTTCAATAAAAGTAATAAAATAGCTTTTAATATCGTCAGTTTTGTTTGTTCTGATGTACGATAGACTGTTTTTCTGGATTTTGGAATTTGCACCGCTTTTGGACCTTCTTTTTGCTCGCCGGGTTGATTTTGTCTCAATAGTGCTGGATGTTGTCATTGATGACTGTACGTAGCACTCAAATTGTTGTTATGTTATGTTCAAGTACACTTGCTATTGTTACCTATTAATGACCACACAACATAACAAATTGGTGCTACTGTCGTCAATGACTTTACCAACCACTATGGAACCAAATCGAAGCCGACGGGAAATAAACAAAGGGATCTAAAACAGTTCAGAATTCAAAAACTAGAAAACCGGTCCAACATAGCATTTTGGTGTCAGAAATGTCTTTGTAACTCTAATTATAGTGAGACGATCAAATACGTTGATATCTATCACCGTAAATATCATAAGCTTAAACCGAAAAGCCATTTAGACCATTTTCCGCGTAAAACCAGCCCAGTGAATGTCAGAGATTTTACTTTTAGATAAGCGCGGGCGGGAACAGAACCCACCAGAGTTCAATTCACTACGTGGTCTGTCATTTAAAACTTCATGACGTTATCTATACCTTAAACCACTACGCTATACTGAGTCAATAGTATTAAGACCATAGTTATGGAGTAGATAAATTCTTTGATCTATGATTGAGACATTCGAAAATACGTAAACACAACTTCTGCTGGACGACTTGGATTATTGATAATGGTCTTCAAGTAAGCAATGTTGTGTGAACTGATCACCTAATTTTATTTGGTATTATAAATGTAAGTAGAATATGCGAAGCTAGAGCTATGTTGGCCTCGATGAGTACATGCATGGTTAGGTGACAAGCAAAAATTCTTATTTTGTGCTAAAGCGTAACCACTGCGTGAAAAGAATGAGAGTTACAGCAATTTATTTACAAACAACAATTTGATGAGATCTCTAATATCGCTCAGTGTATCATGGATACCTAATGATTTAATGTACTTTTTGAAACCTTGATTGTATCGGTATAATAGTCAACATCAACACATTTAAATAAGTCTAACAGTTTTAAGAAACTGTTTTAAAGGAATTTACTAGTAATACATTAATTGTCGGATATATAATCTGCTCGAAAAGCAGCATGAGAACATAACATAAAAAAGCTGTGCAGTCAGGAAGGAATTACATGCTTGTTTAAGAAAAACTCAATTTATAACTCAATTAGTTATCTTGTCGTGTGAAGATAGCTGCAGCAAGTATGCACCAGCTAGGCGAAGTTAAGCAAATGACGGTCTTATTTTATGAAGTTTAGAGCTTCATAAAACTATTCTTGAAATGTTTAGACCATGGTATATAGGATCACATCCAGGTATCTTTTCAATAAATGTGCCTATTTCAAATGTATTTAAGATTAAGATCAGTTCGGGTCTTAAATCTGTGACTTGTTTGCCACTGATATCTTTTTTGAAAGATGAAACTTATGTTGAAACCGGCTTTAGGTAAATAGTATTAATGGCGTTCAACGGTTGCATTCTCAGTTGAAGTAGCCTAGATGTTTTCATGTAGCTTGGGATTTGAATTTCTTATCATCAGATAGCAATATTAGTATCAGTAGTTTCAATAGCTTTCTCTTCTGTTTTGTTTTTTCTTACAATTTTTTAAGTATAATTGTATGATAAATTTATTAAAGTTTTCAAATGCATTTGATGCCTATTTTTTAGAAATTGATCTTTATGTAACCTGCTAAGTTTTAATATCCTTTAGCATTCATTTCAAATTTTGAGCAGATTTTTATTATTAAATGTGAAATATATATCTATCATAGTTTGCAGTTATTTGAGTAAGTTCTTAAGATGTATGTGCCCGGTGTGTTCACTTCTGCGACAGCTTTACGATTGCTGCAGAACTCTCGAAGGATTAAAATGTATCAGACTTTCTCCACTGCTTACGGTAAATATCAAAATAATGCAAAGACTCAGTCTACTTCAGTGCTTGAAGTGAAAAGTAGCAGTGATAATGATTTTAAGAAAAAATGGACGTGGAGTCGACTGAAAACCTTGCATCAGTGGAATGAAGATACCTTTTATATATTTGGACCAAAGGTAAAACCCTCGAAACATAAGCCTTCTAGTGCGAGTTCTTTAAAGGTGAGGAAAGCTATAGGCAGCTCTGTGTTAAATTCTACGAGAGACAATGTGAAGTATAGTGCTAGCGGAAAGGAATGTGCTAGTTCTTATCCTAAGAGTGTAACAAATGTCGATCATAATGAGCCTTTTTGCAAAAACATTTTCACTTCAACTGATGACATTACTGCCGTTAAGAATATTATGAATGTAGAAGATGATTATGAATTAAATGCTCAAAGTGAGAATCTTGTAAATGCAACAACAACAGATGCAACAAGTGGAATGAAAAGTGTGAAATGTGGTACTGAGAATCACGTAGCAGAGGATAAAACTTCAGTAAATTTAAATGCGAGTAAGATATCGTCTCACAAATCCAGTGTAACTCATTCAAACACTGGTCTCAGAAAATCAGGAGTCACGAGTCAGAGTCGTTTAGAACTGAGTCGCGGCAAGGGTTCCCTGAAAGACGATAGGATGGACTACGAGGATGTCTCATCATCTGACGACGAATCCTGTCGTGTTTTGAGTTCTCATGCTGGCAGCACCCTTCACGTGGGAGAGAGAACTATCGATAAAACTACAGATATCAGCGGTGTAACTTGTGGTGGAATCCTTGACATTCACGAGAACGATCCAATGAAATCATTTCTAGCATCCGTACTTCACTACCCGCTCTTCAAATCAAACAATTCTGACGAGATGTTTCAAAATCCTCAGTGGACTTCAGTCTTTGACAAGGGGGGCCCGGGGGGACGATTGCCCCTGCTGGCATTGCCCCCCCTGATGGCCTCTCACTGCCCCAGTGTCTCAGCTGTACTCAGTGCCACTATGCCCCCGGAGAATAGACTGGCCCTCGAGCGCTGGGAGAGACAAATGATTCAAGAGTTGGGTGAGGAAGGCTTTGCCCTGCACAAGAAGGGTTAGTTAGCTAATCTGTTGTGTTAATGATATGTGGATTAAGTTATCCACAAGGATTAGCTAATCTGTTGTGTGATTGATACGTGGATTAAGTTATCCACAAGGATTAGCTAAACTGTTGTGTGACTGATACGTGGATTAAGTTATCCACAAGGGTTAGCTAATCTCTTGTATGAATGGATTAAGTTATCCACAAGGTAATGTGTAATGGATATGACATTGCATTTAAGGGTGTCTGTAAATTTCACTATTAATAGATGTGCTGCAGTTAATTGATGTTCTACAATTAATTGATACTCTACAATTAATTAATGTTCTAAAATTACTAGTTGTTCTATAGTCAATTAATGTTCTACTATTAATAGATGTTTTATAATTAATAGATGTTCTACAATTAATAGATGTTCTATAATTAATAGATGTTCTACAATTAATAGATGTTCTATAATTAATAGATGTTCTGCAATTAATAGATGTTCCACAATTAATTGATGTTCTATAATTAATAGATGTTCTGTAATTAGTAGATGTTCTATAATTAATAGATGTTCTACAGTTAATTGATATTCTACAACTAATTGGCGCTCTACAATAATTGGCGCTCTACATGTAATATCAATCTTTATTTCACCAAAAGGCAGCAAATCAGTACAAAGGTGACAAACTAACATGGTGCACATTACAACACATAATAGAAAAACAACGAATAAATACATAAATTCATGTAGGGAGCACTGTCAATGACCAAATTGCGTAAATTGATATTATTTATCGTCTTCAGCATTGACATAAATCTGTCTTTTCTCAACTAATATTTATCTTCTATTCCATGGATGTTAAATATATTCATGCAAAACAGCAAATCATTCATACTAGATACCTGAAATAGTTTAAATAGAGCCTGATTGAAAGTAAATCCTAAGCTCTTAATTTCCGATTTATTTAAATTTAGCGCTTCAAGAGCATATAACTGACTAGGAACAGCTATTGATTCTATTAAATGAATAGTGACATTTATATCAGGCAATCTGCCTAACTTAGAATATAGTGCATTGAAAGCTGCATAGAACTTACATTTAACATGTGTAAAGGATACCTTAAATCGTCTTTTGTTTTCAATGACTATACCAAGATATCTAGCTTCCTTAGCCCAAGCAATTACACCATTGTCACTACATATATGTATATCTGGACAATCAACAAAAAACTTTTGCCAATTGTAATACAGTATGATTTATTTGTATTAAGCTTCAGATTTATTGCATCAAGCTTAGCACAGCATACCAATACCATACGTTGAAGTTCCACCACCGTAGGTGCTAAGAGTACTAAATCGTCTGCATACATGAATGAACCATATGATATATTATTAAGTGTACATCCATATTTGGATAACTTTGAAAGAAGATTGTCCACATAGATACAGAATAATGTAGGTGATAATACACCACCTTGTCTAACACCACATGATATCTTAAATTCTTCAGATATTGCAATATCCCATCTTACATTCGAAAATAATTTCGAGTACCAATTTATTAAGAAGTGTATTATATATAGAGGTACATTTAATTGTAGCAATTTATAAAACAAACGATAGTGATTAACTTGATCAAATGCCTTTGAAATATCCAAACAGCACAAATTAACTGTGGAATCATTCTCCACAAAATAATCTATAACATTCCTTACACAAAAACTTGGATGATATAATAAGAGCTGGAACTGTATTTCAGAGACGCTGCAGATAGGCATCAACCTGCATGCCAGTGTACAGCGCCATCTGGAAGGTCAGCCCATTGACCTTGACGTGAGGAATGAAGGTCACTGGAGCAGCCTGCAGAAGTGTTTGTCTCGGGTAGTCGAGACAGAGTGTCAGGAGCACGGAGTGAGACATAGTGCTCTTAACTACAGGGGAATCCTCGACTGTGTGGCAGTCTATGGGTGAGTGACTGCTGCAGATGATTTTATGTATTATTAGTGATATTATTATTAATTAAACAATAATGATATTAGAAATTATTTATTAAAATTATTATTATTGATATTATGATTATTAATAATATTGATCTTATTCATCATCATCATCATCATCAATATTATTATCATCATCATCATCATCATCATCTTCCCTTGAATCCCAGTTTAACCAGGGTCGGGATACGAATAGACTGTCTTAAACTCTCCCTGTTCTACATCACATCATCAGTCAATCCTCTATTTGAGACTTTTCCATTCATCAATATTGATATTATTGATAATTAAATAACAAATGATATTGGTATTAATTGTTAATGATGTTATCTTTCTTTTAATAAGTGCAATAAAAAAAATCTGAAGAGTTGTTTGATAGAAGTGACATTATTTCTTCCTGTAGTTTTTATGTTGTCATGAGCTTTGTTGTAGCACTGCATTATAATGTTTTGCTGTGTCATTCATAAGATTCCAAGGTGTTTTATCATCATGCTATACTGTTGTGCAATATTCTATGATTTTATTGTACTCCATCATCATGCTATACTGTTGTGCAATATTCTACGATTTTATTGTACTCTATTATCATGCTATACTGTTGTGCAATATTCTATGATTTTATTGTACTCCATCATCATGCTATACTGTTGTGCAATATTCTATGATTTTATTGTACTCCATCATCATGCTATACTGTTGTGCTATATTCTATGATATTGTACTCTATTATCATGCTATACTGTTGTGCAATATTCTATGATTTTATTGTACTCCATCATCATGCTATACTGTTGTGCTATATTCTATGATATTGTACTCTATTATCATGCTATACTGTTGTGCTATATTCTATGATATTGTACTCCATCATCATGCTATACTGTTGTGCTATATTCTATGATTTTATTGTACTCCATCATCATGCTATACTGTTGTGCAATATTCTATGATTTTATTGTACTCCATCATCATGCTATACTGTTGTGCTATATTCTATGATATTGTACTCTATTATCATGCTATACTGTTGTGCTATATTCTATGATATTGTACTCCATCATCATGCTATACTGTTGTGCTATATTCTATGATTTTATTGTACTCCATCATCATGCTATACTGTTGTGCTATATTCTATGATATTGTACTCTATTATCATGCTATACTGTTGTGCAATATTCTATGATTTTATTGTACTCCATCATCATGCTATACTGTTGTGCTATATTCTATGATATTGTACTCTATTATCATGCTATACTGTTGTGCTATATTCTATGATATTGTACTCCATCATCATGCTATACTGTTGTGCTATATTCTATGATTTTATTGTACTCCATCATCATGCTATACTGTTGTGCAATATTCTATGATTTTATTGTACTCCATCATCTTGCTATACTGTTGTGCAATATTCTACGATTTTATTGTACTCCATCATCATGCTATACTGTTGTGCAATATTCTATGATTTTATTGTACTCCATCATCATGCTATACTGTTGTGCAATATTCTATGATTTTATTGTACTCCATCATCATGCTATACTGTTGTGCAATATTCTATGATTTTATTGTACTCCATCATCATGCTATACTGTTGTGCTATATTCTATGATTTTATTGTACTCCATCATCTTGCTATACTGTTGTGCAATATTCTACGATTTTATTGTACTCCATCATCATGCTATACTGTTGTGCAATATTCTATGATTTTATTGTACTCCATCATCATGCTATACTGTTGTGCAATATTCTATTGATATTCTCTATTATTCATGCTTATAGGTTGTGCACATTCTATGATTTTATTGTACCTCCTCATCATGCTGGATACTGGTGTGCATATTCTATGTTTTATGTACTCTCAATCATAGTGCTATACTGTTGTGCTTATTCTATGATATTGTACGCCATTCATAATGCTATATGTTGTGCATATTTCTAGATTTTAGTGTACTCCATTCAGCATGCTATACTGTTGTGCTAGATTCATGATATTGTCTCTATTATCATGCTATACTGTTGTGCAATATTCTATGATTTTATTGTACTCCATCATCATGCTATACTGTTGTGCAATATTCTATGATTTTATTGTACTCCATCATCATGCTATACTGTTGTGCAATATTCTACGATTTTATTGTACTCCATCATCATGCTATACTGTTGTGCAATATTCTATGATTTTATTGTACTCCATCATCATGCTATACTGTTGTGCTATATTCTATGATATTGTACTCTATTATCATGCTATACTGTTGTTCAATATTCTATGATTTTATTGTACTCCATCATCATGCTATACTGTTGTGCTATATTCTATGATATTGTACTCTATTATCATGCTATACTGTTGTGCAATATTCTATGATTTTATTGTACTCCATCATCATGCTATACTGTTGTGCAATATTCTATGATTTTATTGTACTCCATCATCATGCTATACTGTTGTGCTATATTCTATGATATTGTACTCTATTATCATGCTATACTGTTGTGCAATATTCTATGATTTTATTGTACTCCATCATCATGCTATACTGTTGTGCTATATTCTATGATATTGTACTCTATTATCATGCTATACTGTTGTGCTATATTCTATGATATTGTACTCTATTATCATGCTATACTGTTGTGCTATATTCTATGATATTGTACTCTATTATCATGCTATACTGTGTGCATATTCTATGATGTATTGTATACTCCATCATCCTGCTATACTGTTGTGCTATCTTCTATGCTCTGTACTCTATATCAGCTATACTGTTGTGCAATATTATATACTTGTAGGTACTCCTTCATCATGCTATACTGTTGTGCAATATTATAGGATTTATTTACTCCATCATCATGCTATACTGTTCCTTGCTATTATTCTATGATATGTACTCTATTAGCATGCTATTTAATGTTTGCAAATTCTGTGATTTTATTGACTCCACATATTGCTATACTGTTGTGCTATATTCTATGTTATTGTACTCTATTATCATGCTATACTGTTGTGCAATATTCTATGATTTTATTGTACTCCATCATCATGCTATACTGTTGTGCTATATTCTATGATATTGTACTCTATTATCATGCTATACTGTTGTGCTATATTCTATGATATTGTACTCTATTATCATGCTATACTGTTGTGCTATATTCTATGATATTGTACTCCATCATCATGCTATACTGTTGTGCTATATTCTATGATATGATTAATCTATTTATCATGATATACTGTTGTGCAAATTCCTATGATTTATAGATACCCATCATAATGCTATACTGTTGTGCTATTATTCGATGATATGTTACTCTATCTCATGCTATACTGTGTGCAATATTCTATGATTTTATCCTGTATCAACTCATCTTGCCTACTGCATGTGCACATATTCTATGATTTATGTACTCCTCATCATGCTATACTGTTGGCTATATTCGATGATATTGTACTCTAGTATCATGCTATTAATGTTGTGAATATCTATGATTTTATTGTACTCCATCATCTTGCTATACTGTTGTGCAATATTCTACGATTTTATTGTACTCCATCATCATGCTATACTGTTGTGCAATATTCTATGATTTTATTGTACTCCATCATCATGCTATACTGTTGTGCAATATTCTATGATTTTATTGTACTCCATCATCATGCTATACTGTTGTGCTATATTCTCTGATATTGTACTCCATCATCATGCTATACTGTTGTGCTATATTCTATGATATTGTACTCTATTATCATGCTATATTGTAATAATAATAATAATACACATTATGGTGAAATGATCAGCTACGTTGATATCCATCACTTTTTAATACCACATGTTAAATCTGTAAGGTAATTGTGTCCATTTTCCGTGTAGCCAGTCCGGTGAATGTCCGAGATTTTACTCTGAGATCAGCGCGGCTATGATTCAAACCCCCGAGGGTTCAATTCATCTCACAATCAGTGGCACTCTAATTCTGTTGTTGTTGTTAGGATTTTATCTTATTCTATTATCGTTCTATATTGTTGTCATCCAGTGGAGTAAGAAGCTTGATCGAGTGGAAGACGTCTAAGAAAGCTCGTAAGGATATTCGTCACACCTACGACAACCCGCTCCAGCTGGCGGCTTATCTAGGTGCCTACAACTCCTGTCCTACCAATCTACAGGTATCAATGAATTGTTCAGTCAATCAATGATTCTTCCTGTCTAATTATTCGTTCATTTAATCAATCAATCATACATCTAATCTATTAGTTTGTTGTGTCAGTTAATCAATGTTTCACAATTTCATATAGTGTATTACTTTTATTACTTAATCCATCGATTTGTTATACATGTGTATTTAATCTAACTATTCCATCAGTTGATCTAACAGTTGAATCATCTATTTTATCAGTTATGTGTTCAGTGATCAGCGATTCTTCATTTTTATCAGTTATTGACTCCAGCAAGTATTCTGTAAAGCTAATGAGCACAAACAGCTGCTGGTGCCTAGAGCTAAGAGCAGCAGCTGCTGCTGATAGTTTATAACTGATGCTACTGCTGGTAGATGACAGCTGCTGCTGTTACTGATAGGCTGCTGCTGATGATAGCTGCTTCTATGATAGCTGTGCTGCTGATAACTGTTGCAGCTGATGATAGCTGCTGCTACTGCTCTGATAGCTGCTGCGCTGATAGCTGCTTTTCATGGTTATTGGTTAAATTATAGTGGCGAAATGTTAGATATTATTATTCATTTTTATCCAGTTCCATTTTACATATATAATATTTGAATAGGTTATTGAAGAATTTTATCATTGGCATGTTATGTTATGAAATGTTGTTGTTGTGTTATCAGATAGAGCAGTGTGTACTAGTAATAAGTCATGAGGATGGCAGTGAGGCTGATGTACACGTCCTACATCAGAGTGACTGCATCAAGCACTGGAGACACTGGCTGCGTCGTCTGCACTCTTATGGATACAAAAAACTAGCGTCTTCTACAGGGCTGGGTCGTCTGCACTCTTACTGGGATACAAAAAAACTAAGTTTTTAACAGTGGCTGGGTGTCCTGCACTCTTAGGATACAAAAAACTAGTTTCTAAAGTGGTGGGTCGTCTGACTCTACGATACAAAAAACTAAGTCTGCTACAGTGAATGGGTTTAGAATTTTTTAATAGTTATAAATGAAATCTAGTACCAGATGCTGTGTAACTTCAATGTGTTTTACATCATCTTTCTTGCGAGTAGAGTATAACTGGAAGCATTATTTTTCTCTATTCATACTTTAAAATTGAATGTTGTTGTTATTTTTATGATATATATATATATATATATAAGGATATTTATAATATGTTTATATATTGGAAATGTTAAGTGTCAACTTCAAATTTTAAAGAAGTGGTTTTTTTTATCTCTCGTCAGATACAATTGTTTAATTCAGTGAGCTTTGAACTAATAGTGGCTAAATTAGACACACGGGCTAGCTAAGTAAAATAATAAATATACATGTTGTTTATTAGAACCAAAGTAAAATATACGAGAAATCACAGCGTCAGACACGTCAACCAACATCATATCAGTGAACATAATGCATCAAACACTAAATCCTTAAATCTCATCAATCATTTAAATCAAACCAATATCTTAACCATGAAACAAATGTCATTACATACAATTAAACGTATCAAATTAGATATAGAAAATAAATATAGTTGCGTATGTAATTCTAGCTATGATGTTTCAAAGTACTCTGAGCAGAGGAGTAAATTAAGCTGTTTCAATAAGACGATAACAGTTAACAAAAAGATCGTAAACTCCGAGTCCATAACAGTTTAAAATACAGATGCATGTGGGACTTCGCGATAAAAAAATAAAAGCATCTTCACAGAGTCTTGGATAGTAATAGAGAGTGAAGCAGGAAAGCCTTGAAGCTGACTTATCCCGCTTCAAGCTTTCATACTGCACTGATCACAACATGACATATATCTCAATTCATAAAACACACGATGACTACTATACTTTACCGTGCCACTTGGCTGGAGCCATGGCGACATCGGTAGGGACACTCGACCGCGGCTCAGTATCGGGGTTAATCCTGGGCTCGCCCGTCTCTGACATAGCTTTCTAGTTAGGAAGCAAACGTTAACATAGCTTTACCAGCTTGCTTTATCTCCTCACAATGAACGACTTATACGAGACGTAGCCTGGGTCCAAAGAGTTTTTATATTTCAATTTTCATAGATTCCTTACTCCACGCAATAAATAATAATAATAATAATATTATTATTATATTATGAAATTAAAATTGCCCTGGCTGTAAAGGGCCTGGGCTAAAAAAATAAGATAAAAGAGACTTTATTTAATTAAAAGTTTTTTAAAAAGCGATTAAAATAATTCTCTGCACTCTGGAAGCCGCTTTAGCCAAGTGCCACTGAAGCAGACTGCATTGAATCGCTGGAGAGCAATAGCACAGCGCTGCCACAGAAAGATTTTTCGCGCTTATCACCAGTAATGGCGCTGGTCCTCCTGCCTATTTCGTCAATAAAGTCTGATGCGAGAGAGTTGATGGGCCCCAGGGTCTCAAAGGCATAGGCATGAAGATATAGTTGCCAGAGATTTCGGCATACTTCAGAGTTTTCCTATTAGCCGCGGCCTCTGCTGCAGCACCAGCAGCAGCGCAAGAAAGGCCGAGATTGCTTAACGAGAAAGTGTCCGTAACAGTGACGTCCCAGCTAACACACTTCCCCTCTGCCCATGGAATTTGAGAGACACCGTCTGGACGTTTACCATCAGTGCGGATCAATCCCAGGGGCTCTTTAATGGCTGGGATATTCGCTCGACTCAGGGCGCGCCAGATCAAGTCGTTTATGAACTGATGTCTGCTGATTCTGCCGGCACTACGCTTGCACGACAGGCCGTGAATGCCTAACGCATTGACTGAGGCACACAAATGCAGTTGTGTGGCTCACATAAGGTAGTGCCCAGACGAAGACCGGCCGCGCTCTGACTGCTTCGTCGTCCAGACGGAGGCCGCATGATGAGATTGGTAAAGCCTTGATCCAGTCCACTATGGGGGCCGACACTGCGAGCAGCCGCGCCTTTTCTTGTGGCAAAAGCGGCTTCGCAGGAGTTCCGTGTGCAAAGCAGTAGTGACCTTTGAGTCCCAAGCCTTCATCCTATTAGCCATCATACCGATTGGAGGTTCGGATGTGGACAGAGCAGTGCAAATGCCCTGAATCATGGATATCTCCAAGTCGGGAATTTGAAAGAATCCGGAAAGGATTGAATCCTGTAGAACGCCAGTAACCGCGGCTGAAGCCAAAAAGGCAGAAGGTGCCAGCGACGAGACAGAGCGTATACCCAATCCTCCGTAGCATATTGGCAGGCTAGCCTGAATCCATTGAGCTTCGTTAACATTAATATTAACGATGCTACTGAGCGACTTTCGCATGATGAAATCATAATTCTGCAATGCTGGATGACCCGCACATGGAGAGGCACGCAATATGTATATGAGTTTTGAAGAACCTACACCGCTCCGCAATATCGTTAGAGCGTCGTGTGCGGAGATGAGCTTCAACCGGCTCGCGGCTCTCTCTAGTTTAGAGCACTGAGTATTGAGAGCCAAATCCATAGCTTGACCCGTCTGCAATGGAGCTCCAAGTAGACTGGCTTCGATCGGCTTGACTTCCTGGTGACATTTACCCAGCAAAAGGAGATTAACAAAACCGGTAATGGCTGTTAGAGTCTCCCTGCCCATTATGAGGCACGTCACCAGCGGCAGGATGTGTTATGGCCTCAGACCATCCGGGCCCCCAGAAGAACCGGCGGGGAAACTTTTCACGGCTTTCATTACCTCCGCTTCAGTGACATGGAGCGTATTCGCTTGGGGAGAGGCTGAGCTAAGAAGACTTCGGGGTGTACTGTCCGCTGATGGATGTTTCAGACTCAGCTCTCTGTATGTTTCATCATTATTCGGGGCCAGCGACTCTTCTGAGCACAGGATTCGCACGGCTGCTCTTAAATTTCCGTCTTCGATCTTTGAGGTCACTATGGATCGGAGGAATTCCTCAGGAGTACGCGGCCTGGAAGATTTGCGAAACTTCGCTCTTTCGTCATCTGAAACAGGATCGTCCACCCCGGACACTCTTTTGCGAATCAAGGACGCCATATTGTGCCTTTTCCCTGTTATTTTAGGTGCTAGCAATATGTCTTCGCCAATGGCAAGAAGATATTTCCATGCTTCTAAGTCGTCCATGCACTTAGAGATTCTATCAAGTATATTTATCAAGTAGGTGGCGCAAGTGGCTCGAACAGATTTAGGAATATGCTTGATAGTACCACTGGTAAGGTTGGGATGAGCAAATAATGTGGCTGCATCAGAAGGATGGCGTATCGGGGGGATGCTGTTTGATGGGAATACGGGTGGATGGTGGTCCTCATCCCTTACATCACTAGAGGAGCGTTGTGATGAGAATGTCCCCTGAGGTTCAATTGGGGGCTTGTGAGACCCTAGGCACCGGTTGTCACGGGGGCCATGTAGGTGAACAGACCAGTCTCTAATGTGCAACTGAAACACTTCTAAGCACACACTGCAAGTACCGTTTCTCTTGTGAGCATCCTGAGACAGAGACAATGTATGCTTGAGAGGCGACATTCAAGCGTGAAGTTATAAACAGCACCGTGAATATCGAGTCTATTTATAGCCCTGGGAAATCCTGTAAACAGATTCACACCTGTAGCTCATAACTGACTCCAAATTTTGACGAAATGGCAGAAAAAGCGAAAAACTCTTGGCGAGCGGATGAATTACTGAAATAAATAATAATAAAAATCGCGAAAAAGCAATGTTAAGTGCGCGTAAGGTAAACAAACGCAGCCAGCACGGACCTCTCAGAGGATTATTATTATCATTTATTGCGTGGAGTAAGGAATCTATGAAAATTGAAAACAGAAATAGAACGACCTATACGAGACGTAGCCTATGGGTCAAAGAGTTTTTATATTTCTGTTTTCAATTTTCATAGATTCCTTACTCCACGCAAGTGGAAGTACAGCGCACAGTCAATCATAAACTGATGAAATCATTTGTGTATGAGAATATCTAAAACGATAACAAATTTTTAGAATCAATTATAGGCTACTGGTCAAATAGCCCAAGAAAATAAAACAAACTGTCAAAGCAAGTACACCGAGACCAACTGAGAAAATTCATTATAGAAAGGTTAAATACAAATTCCAAACTCTGTGAAAGCGGATACCATACTGTAGATCAATTAACAATTGCATGCATAGCAACAAAAACAATACATGCACATGCCATTGAAACTACATGCATCCCAGCAACAAACACTTTTAACATAACATAGCGGCACACTGGGTCAGGAAGCACAGACGCTTGTGTAAGACCCATTTCCTCCTTCTCATTTCTTCTTCTTCTTTTAATTTCATTTATCCGGTAACTTTACTCAGACGAGGCTAAATTAGCCTATGTTGTTGCTGTTGGGCCTAACTGTGACTTGAATACCTCGATGAGATGTTTCAAACCAATCCTCGTGTCGTGAGGCTAAACAATATAATAAAACATTTCATTTATAATTTGTATTAGTCTGTTTACGAGTCGAATGGTAACAACTGAAAGACAGGCCAAAGTGAGACCTCAAAGTTAGACTTCAAAGTGAGACCTCAGAGTACGACCTCAAAGTGAGACCTCAAAGTATGAGGACGACAATATGGAACTCTCTGTCACAAGATCTTTGATCTTGTAATTGCATTGGTACTTTCCTTGGCAAGCTAAAGACCCGTCTCTTTCCGCCATAGGACTAAATTTTGACCCGCTTGCCTTAGATCTTGGACTTGCACTGTTTTGATCTCGCTTTCTCTTGTGGCCTCTGTGTACTCAGTCGTCATCGTGTGGGGCTTGGGCGCCTGTTTGTGTAAATTCTGCAAGTGACGTCCCTGACATTGTCTCATGGCGAGGAACCAGACGTTAAATTCTTATTGATTGATTGATTGAGTGATCTAGCAATAGAAGAAGAGAGATACCTGGAATATAAGAAGCAGGATGTTCTTAACATCTCTAAATGATATGTGTCCAGCCTCCTCTTTCCTCTCTTCTATCAATCCCTGAGGTGTTAGATCCTCCTGGAAATACATAAGTCCATCTCACAACTCAGCCAGAAACATTTGTCATATTCTTTGTAAAATTAATTAATTATTTATTTACTTCTATCAGGAAAATTATATTTCACAATCACGATTTTCTTTTATTGATATTTGTATGTTAATGATATTCGTGAGATATGTTATTTGTATGTTATTTTGTTATTTGTATGTTATTTTGTTATTTGTATGCTATTGATATTTGAATTTTATTGATATTCGTGTGTTATTGATTTTCATGTGTTATTGATATTCGTGTGCTACTGATATTAGTGTGTTATTGATATTCGTGTGTTATTGATATTTACGTGCTATTGATATTCGTGTGTTATTGATATTCGTGTGTTATTGATATTTGCGTGTTATTGATATTCGTGTGTTATTGATAGTCGTGTGTTATGGATATTCGTGTGCTACTGATATTCGTGTGTTATTGATATTAGTGTGTTATTGATATTCGTGTGTTATCGATATTTGCGTGTTATTGATATTCGTGTGCTATTGATATTCGTGTGTTATTGATATTCGTGTGTTATTGATATTCGTGTGTTATTGATATTCAATAAAGTGCCCACGCTCGGGTATCCTCAAAAAGTAAACAACTCAACCATTAGTTCACAAGTAGAACAGCCACATTGGCTTTTGTTTATATCAGGACCGAGATTGTACGAATTAACTCACGGTATAAAGAAAGTTAAACATGTGTCATAATAATAACAGATATAACAGAAAGGCAAATTCTGAGGATCCAATTCACCTCTAGTGCTAGATATCGTGATGGACGAGCATGATGATTTATGAGTAATCTACCTGTGGAAACAGATGGCGCTGATGATAGTGCACCGGTTGACCTGAGATCATGTGATAGAACAGACAACCAAAACCCCAGATATCTGCAGCAGAGTCTATGCTCGCTCTACCCTCTTCATACGACTAAGCAGTCAACAAGAGTCACTCAAAGCAATCAGTCAATCAGTCTCTTAACAGCAGTCTCAATCAGTCTCTCAACAGCAGTCAATCAGTCAGTCAGTCAACAACAGTCAATCAATCAGTCAGTCAGTCAACAACAGTCAATCAGTCAGTCAGTCAACAACAGTCTATCAATCAGTCAGTCAACAACAGTCAATCAGTCAGTCAGTCAACAACAGTCAATCAGTCAGGCAGTCAACAAGAGTCGATCAAATCAATCAGTCAATTAATCAGTCAACAACAGTCAATCAAATCAATCACTCAGTCAACAAAAGTCAGTCAACAACATTCAATCAGTCAGTCAATAACAGTCGATCAAATCAATCCGTCAGTCAGTCAACAACAGTCAACAGTCAATCAAATCAATCAGTCAGTCAATCAAATCAATCAGTCAGTCAGCCAACAACAGTCAATCCAATCAATCAGTCAGTCAATCCAATCAATCAGTCAGTCAGTCAAGAGTCAATCAAATCAATCAATCAGTCAGTCAACAACAGTCAATCAAATCAATCAGTCAGTCAGTCCATAGCAGTCAATCAAATCAATCAGTCAGTCAGTCAACAACAGTCAATCAAATCAATCAGTTGATTGATTGATTGACAGCAGACTGATTGAAAGATTGATTGAATGATTGATTGATTGACAGACTGATTGACTGCAGACTGATTGAATGATTGATTGATTGATTGATTGACTGTACCTCAGGTGGCAGTATAGGCGGAGGTATCATGGCCCTCATGTCCTCGATGTGGTTGACTGACTGAATGATTGATTGATTGAATGACTGATTGATTGACTGTTTGATTGATTGACTGTACCTCAGGAGGAAGTAGATGCGCAGGTATCATGGCCCTCATGTCCTCGATGTGGCTGACTGACTGAATGATTGATTGATTGAATGATTGATTGACTGACTGATTGATTGACTGCACCTCAGGAGGAAGTAGATGAGCAGGTATCATGGCCCTCATATCCTCAATGTGGTTGACTGACTGACAGCTGACTGCACACGAGAAGTCTGCGAGTTTAGCCGTCCTGTGGTCTGAACTCACTTCTACAGCTGAGGCTAGAATCAATCAGTACGTGGCATAAATCCATCAATATAATTATCAGTCAATCATCTAATTAATCAGCAAATCAATAATAAACCAGCGGCATCTATCAATCAGTCAATTAATTAGCAATTAATTAGCGGCAGCAATCAATCAATCAAATTATCAGTGGCGTCAATCAATCCACCAGCGGCATCTATCAATCAATCAATTAATTAGCGGCGGCAATCAAACAATCACTTAATCAGCTGCATCAATCAATAAATCAATTAATTATTGGCATCAATAAATCCATTAATTGACGGCATCAATCACTTAGTCAGTGGCATAAATCAATCAATCAGTCAGGTCAATTAATCACAAGAAACTAAAAGCAGGTAATAAGAAATTAAGAGAGAATCATGTAACTACGTGCAAATGTCAAGTGTGAAGTTAATTAGAAGAGACAAAGAGACATCACGTAGTTAACTATGATTTATGAGACGAGAAAAATCAATATAATTTCACGATAAAGCTATATACCGTCCTGCTAACGACATCATAAATCAATCAATCAATCAATATATATTATATACATGTATGTATCATAACTGAATGCAACTTCAATATTTTTAGAATTTTATATAAATTGTTATTTCTAAAGTGGCTTCATTGAGTTTATCAGCAACTTTGTTAGTCGCCTCTTATAGAGACTTTCGTCTCACGCCTGGTCTACTATTACATTTAGAGAACATAAAACCTAATAAAATATTGACATAGTTATGCTTAACTAACCGATCCAGTTAAGAAACAAAACACCCTTTTCATGGAGATATTGTAGACCTGATAAGAGACCAAGGGCCAGGTTTAGAATATCTCGTTGATTTAAAGTAATTCCAATGTTGGCTTGATTATTTCTCAGCCAATCGTTCAGGTTCACGTCTAAACGTAATAAAAGATTAAGCATGAAAGAAATTTTTCATTTAATAAATTCGAAGGCTCACATTGAATATATTCATATATATATATATATATATTATATATAGGGATATATATAGATATCTATTATATATATAATATTATATATATATAAACTAAATACTAGATATAATAATATAATATATATAGTATATAATTATATATATATGGGTATGAGCTAATACTACCCGATACCCTACATCATCCTTGTGTGAGAAAACAAATGGACGTTAAATCTTTTATTATTAGTATCTGTATTATTAATATTATTATTATAATATATTAAGCGGCAGAACATGAATTTTATTGCTTTAATTAATGAAATAATCCATTTTTCCCTGTGTTGGGTTTAACTTTTTTGAAGAATAGACCAACTGGTGACTGCTCGTGTCGTAGTAGGCGACTAGAGCACTAAGATCCAAACCAACGTCAGAAATTGCATTTGGGTGGTGAGCGCCTAGGCTCTATAAATTACTACAAATTTTCTAAATCAAAAGGAAGAGAAGTAGGGGATTAACTGATGATACAATGTGGGACAGAGAGGAGAGGAGAAGGTTTATTCGTATCCCGACACTAGTTAAACTGAGATTGAAGGGAAGAAGATGATGATGAATAAATGACAAGATCCATTCTATTGATTTAGTGAAATGACAGAGGGACCCTTAGGAAAATTTGTCATATAAATATTTTAATTACTGAGTACTTGATACTCCAGATTTTGGCATATACATTCGTTCTGTCATTGCTAATTCAATTCAATTAAATTTTAATTTAAAGTCTGCTTTCTAAATTCAAGATTACAATAGTGGCAAGTCTACTCTCAGATTCTATCTCATCATCAACTGAATTACTAATTAGTGCCTGACCACAGCATGACCAGCTTAGCGAAATTCTATATTAACTTTTGTAACCTTTTAGTACAAAAAAGAAAATACCATTATTTCGTTCCGTACAGAGCGTCATAAACTTAGAGTCCAGTATGACGAATATAAAATCCACTATATTCTTATGCCTAACTGAGCGCATCGTCTCCCACAGTATTGAACTAGACTTTTCAGTGCTGATTTTTATCTGTCCTGGGTTGATTATTGTCTATTCAAATAACAACAAATAACTCTTCAATTAGAACTTAGTCAGAAATTATATGTACAAAATAAAGAAGAAGCTTTACTTCTAATTAACCACCACAGAAATAATTAATACAAATTGTATATCAATAATTAATCAAACAATCAATAAATCGATACGAACAATTCATTTGGTACGATGACAAAAGGCCGCAACCGGTATAGCAGAATGATCTCTGTCTGGTATGTCAGTTATATAAGCGATCAAATCATCTAAAGAACAGATCTAAAATTAAACTTGACTTAAACTTCACGTGCTCATGATAAGCAGCAAAAGCAAAAAGAGATGAGAAGAGTTTTAGCCTATTACAGTATCTCTTTTTTGCATTAGATGCTCTAATGAACACATGAAGTTGAATGAAGTTAGGTTTAATTGTAGATTTACCTGCAACTACTAGATATACACAATTTATTACTACAATATACACTATCGAATAACTAAATGTTAACAAATATAAATGATAATAATAATAATAATAAAGGTTTAACGTCCGATTCCTCATCCAGGGATGATGTCAGGGACGTCATCATAACATTATAACGACATTATAAAAGTTGCAGCAAATGAAAATGCCAAAGAATATGCCGAATACACAAACACTTCTGATTTTAGAATGTTTCCATAGCGTAGGGGTAACGTCATGAACTTTTAAATGACAGATCCTAAGGTGAATTGAACCCTCGTGGGTTCGAATTCCAGCCGCGCTGCTCTGAGATTAAAATCTCGGGCATTTACTGGACTGGTTAAACGGAGAATGGTCTAAATTGCCTAACGGTTTAAACATGTGGTATTAAAAAGTGATAGATATCAACATAGTTGATCATTTCACTATAATGCGTGTTTACTTTTTTATTTTACTTTTTATTTTCGTAAATATCGTCCCGTGTCAACATTACACAAAAAAAGACAAATGAGCAGAGTGTTTTATTAAAAATAAATTTTTAAATCTTTTAATTAAGACGAGGAATAGAATGGAATAGATAATATGTTTATTTTTCAGCAAAGACACAAAATGCATATCGCGAGAAAAATTGGTCATCAGTGAAGATACAGAGTATCATATCTAGCTGACTACCATGGTAATTATTTCACTTGCAGTTCTTAATAAAGCTAGTTTTAGTTCATAGTTCATAATACAAAGTTGAACTTATAATCTACATGAATAAGCAGAGCTAAACGACTAATAAAAATTTTAAAAAAACCGTGAAACTAACATAACTTCGATCATACAAATTAGCAAAATTCACATGACTTCGATCATACAAGATGAGGACCATTATCGTACCCTGGTCAGCAGTAGATTTCTACTGGGCTTGTCGATACGCGTTGACACTGCGAAGAATTTCAAACAGCCGTTCTTCATAAAATCATTAGTGCCGTTGTATAAACCAAAAATATTGAAATCAAATCCAGCGCGAGGTGGTCCCATGGCAGCTTCACTCAGCCAATCACTCGATTGGGAATTTATCTACGTAGAAATAAAGTCTGAGTTAACAGCATGATAGATATTTAAATCCTATTTAATCTACTAGCATAGATTAAAGGATTTGTCATCTGCACTTTCTGTCATCATCATCATCATCATCTTCCCTTAAATCCCAGTTTAATCAGGGTTGGGCCACGAATAGACTTTCTCCAGTCCTCCTTGTCCCACACCATCTCACCAGTCAATTCCCTATTTTTCTTGTCCTTCTTAATTATCGCATCCCACGTCAGTTGTAGTTTACCTCTCTGTAGCTTAACATCCAGTTCTTCCCTCCAAACTCTCTTCACTACATCCTCATCTGCCTTTCTCACAATATGCCCATACCATCTCAATCTCGACTGAGCCAACCTATCCCCGATCCCCTCAACATTCAAATTCATCCTCACATATTCATTTTCCATTCTGTCCTTCCTAGTTCTTCCACACATTAGACGCAACATTCTCATTTCTGCCTCATGCAAACTCTGCAAATGTTCCCTTTTTAGTGCCCAACATTCCGAACATCATTACTGGTGTCAGTCAATTGCACTTTCTGTATGTTATTTTTATTATGCTATAACGATAATACATGAATAATTAGATTAATTAGTTTAGAAATAATTAGATTTGAAATTAGTTTAATAATAATAATAATAATAAAATGTTCACATCCGTTTCCTCATGCAAGGATGCTGTCAGGGACGTCCCCCATCACATATCATATTTAGAACTAACTATACCAGTAATCAATTTAGAACTAATAAATTAATTATTTTAGAACTATTAAGCAATTAATGTAGAGCTAATTAGAATAGTAATTAGTCTAGAACTTAGAAAAACATTAATTAGTTTAGAACTAATTAGATAATTAATTATAATAGTTTAGAACTAATTAGATACTTAATTCCAATAGTTTACAACTAATTAGATACGTAATTACAATAGTTTACAACTAATTAGATACTTAATTACAATAGTTTACAACTAATTAGATACTTAATTACAATAGTTTACAACTAATTAGATACTTAATTACAATAGTTTACAACTAATTAGATACTTAATTACAATAGTTTACAACTAATTAGATACTTAATTACAATAGTTTACAACTAATTAGATACTTAATTACAATAGTTTACAACTAATTAGATACTTAATTACAATAGTTTACAACTAATTAGATACTTAATTACAATAGTTTACAACTAATTAGATACTTAATTACAATAGTTTACAACTAATTAGATACTTAATTACAATAGTTTACAACTAATTAGATACTTAATTACAATAGTTTACAACTAATTAAGTAAATCCTATAAATCATAGTTACCAGATAGAAGCAGTTTGGAGGAGTGTTGATAAGCTGATCTACGTAGTGCACGTCTATATCAATCCTTCTTATCAAATCCTGCAAATGTCTTAGCACTGTCCCAACGTCTGACTCCCTGAAAAACAACAACATCAGCAGCAACATTATCAACAACAATATCAACAACAATATCAACAACATTATCAACAACATTATCAACAACATTATCAACAACAATATCAACAACATTATCAACAACAACATTATCAACAACAACATTATCAACAACAATGACAACAGCATTATCAATGAAATAATCACATCATAACAGCATGACAACATAACAACATATATCAACAACATTATTAATGACAACATAACAACATATATCAACAACATTATTAATGACAACATAACAACATATATCAACAACATAATCAATGACAACATAATAACATATATCAACAACATTATTAATGACAACATAACAACATATATCAACAACATAATCAATGACAACATAACAACATATATCAACAACACTATTAATGACAACATAATAACATATATTAACAACATAATCAATGACAACATAACAACATATATCAACAACATTATTAATGACAACATAATAACATATATCAACAACACTATTAATGACAACATAATAACATATATTAACAACATTATTAATGACAACATAACAACATATATCAACAACATTATTAATGACAACATTAAAAGTAATAACAAAAATAAGTAAAGCAACCTAGTTTTCGCCAGGCAGATCTATGTGAAGTGAATGTGATGCAGCAATAACTCGGTGTACGCATATGTAGTATGTACAACACTCTCTCTCTCTCTCGGTGCACTGCCTACTGGCAGGTCCATCGAATATAAAGCCTCCACTCTTCTCTGTCTTTCTCTTCATGTCCACATAAGAGTGGGTCTTTAAATTATATTATTTATAACATTCCTTTTGATGTACCATTATTCTTGGGGGATTCTGCTTACACTGAGGAGGGGCCCTATGCCTTCCTCAGTTTTGACTAACATTTACTGGGCAGAGGCGTCATTTCCTGAGAAAACAATCCTGTTTACCCATATAGTGTACAACACTATGTCGCTAGATTTGCAGCGAGATTTTAGCTTAATTTAAATCAAAAGTAAAAATAATTAGAATAAATTCTACTTATTCATATACGTAGTAACATAGTAGATACAAACGCTATGTCGCTGTCGATGTAGTAGGAGATTATGTTGCAGAGGAAGACCGAGCATCTCAAAGCCATGCAGCTCTTCGTGTGATCCAATATGGCCGACATACACTTCTGCGGCAGACCAGGTGAGATAGACGTGCGATTTAGCAAGCATTTACCCAAATAGTCCACTACTCGCCGTCCCTAAGTAAACAAGGTAAAAGTTAAGGTTTACGTCAGTTTCCTCACTCGAAAATGATGCCAGTGACGGGTGAGCCCAGGATTTGAACCCGCACATACTGATCCGCAGTCGAGTATCTTACCGACATCGCCACTGGCTACAGCCAATATGTCACTACAGTGATCTCTAACCTAATAGGACCAAGATACACATTATTATCAACATACAGTTTGCGGCTATGCTCGTTAAAGAGAACATATCAACAAAAATCATGATTTCTTTATGTAATTTCTATCCTAGTCGGATACTAGAACAGATGTTAAACTATTTATAAAGAGAAGCCACTGAGTAGATTACCCAAGCACAAGCCTGGTCTCTGCAGAGCAACTCACTACAGCCAGCCTCTCTACTCAGGGCTTCCTGCAGAACTTCATTGCTACACGCTTGCAGCCAAGAATTTGTGTCCACAGCCATGTTACCTGCATGAACAGCAGCAATAAATCAAGAACTGGTTTATCTTTAAAGGCAACACAACGTTAAATGCAGCCCAGAAGTAAAATAACAAATAATGAAAGAGAAAAATGCCGTACTACAAGAGATCAAATCAATGCATAACAAGCAGTAGACAAAAATAACCAACAAAAAAACAAATACAAATAAATTTAAACAATCGCAAAATGAATCCTTAAAGACATATCCAGTGTTCTAGATGAATAAGTTTATTGTGTTTAAGTGTTAGTTAAGTAAAATTACTGATTTAATAAGTGTCTAGTCAGCTTATTTAGATCTTTTAAATGAAATAATCTAGAACTAAAACTGTTCTTAACAATTATTAACAAACGTCAGTATGTCACACAGCATGCTCTATTATGTTCATACAGAGATTTTCCAGTCGATTTAAGTGCAATTATTCGCAAAATCCTATATAATAAATATGAAAGGAAGAACTCAGAAAGCTGGTAAAGCTAAGGTTAACGTCAGTTTCCTCAATCGAAAGCGATGTCAGATATAGATAAGTGTACCCACATTGCAGTGCCTGCTGTTAAGTTACAAATAGTTTACGAGGTCTTCATCCAAATGACACAGTCGCTTTAAACCATAAGACTCTGGCACTATCTTTCACTGTGCTATACACTTGAATTTAATAAACACTCCTGTTATGAATCACGAAGTGAAAGCGAAGTTTAACGCCTATTTTGCATCACAAGGGATACTGTGAGAGATGGTGAGGCTGGGATTTGAACCAATAACCTTCCGCTTCGCAGGCACCTGTGATATTCATTCAGCTATCCAATCGGTATAAATACACAATAGTTATCTCTCTCTTAGTGCACTGCCTACTGGCAGGTCCATGGTACATAACGCCTCCACACTTCTCTGTCTTCTGCCTTCCTTTTCATTTCCACATATGAGTGGGTCTTTAAATCATCTAACATACCTAATCCGGCCTTATCTCTGCCTCTTTTTCCTACCATTCTACCCAATCCATTATTTCATTCCACAATAGTTATAATTATACATAATAAGTTATAATTGTACATAGTAAGTTATAATTATACATAATAAGTTATAATTGTACATAATAAGTTATAGTTATACATAATAAGTTATAATTGTACATAATAAGTTATAATTATACATAATAAGTTATAATTATACATAATAAGTTATAATTGTACATAGTAAGTTATAATTATACATAATAAGTTATAATTATACATAATAAGTTATAATTATACATAATAAGTTATAATTATACATAATAAGTTATAATTATACATAATAAGTTATAATTATACATAATAAGTTATAATTATACATAGTAAGTTATAATTATACATAATAAGTTATAATTATACATAATAAGTTATAATTATACTCTTAATTACTTACCCATCATTACTACACGATAAACGTCATGAACATAACAAAGAAAAGAGAAAGAGATCTAACAGAGACCATCACTGGAGAGCTCAGGAAGAGTTGAATGCTCAGTTGTCTCTGCTCTGCTCTCGAGCTGTTCACGGATCTCAGTGCCATTCTTACCTCTCTCTATCAGTAGATTAACCAATGCCTTGACATTCCCTCCAAGATCCTTTCAAAACATTAACCAATAGATCAATTTGGTAATTGAAAACATATTTTGTTGCATGTTAACACTGGTTTGTTTATGTTGACACCTGATACGTATATTTACATGTAAATGTAATGGGTCTACATTATAACTTCGTTATAATGCATGCATATAGTTATAATGGGTGTCAGAGTTAAACTATAAGTATCAAGTTATTCTTTAATTAATATCCGTATAGTAGGTTGTAAAGTAAATAACATTTCCAAAGAAAACTTGTCTTAGAAATTTTATAACGACTAGTACATTTCAATAGTATTCAATGCAGTGTTTACGTTTTCTAGTCCACTGTTTACATTTGGTGTCCTCGATGTTCTATTTATAGCTATTACCGAAAAGATCTATTACACAACATAATTTATTGTGTAAAAATGTCAAATCTTTCAAAGTATAATCATAATGTTCATCAGTCCCTTGCCTTCTGAAGAAACATAGCATTCCTCCATTCTTTTCTGTTTTCAGCAACCCTCACAGCATCTTCCCATGAAATGTTCAAAGTTTTCAAATCTTTTTTGATTGTGTTGAACCAAGTACTTCTAGGTCTTCCTCTTTTCCTTTTTCCTTGACTAGGCTTCCAATTCATTGCAGTCTTTTAGTTATTCATTCATTCATTGCAGTCAACAATTTTACATCTCCTAGACTGGATAACTGACAGACTGATTGACTGTCATTCTGATTGATTGATTGCTTAGTTAAAATCCAGATTAATTGATTGACACAAGAATTAAATGACTGATTTATTTATGGATTAATTAATTGACAGATGGATTGATTGACATATAATTGAATGAGAGAGTGATTGCTTGGTCATATAGTAGGTGGCAGTCAAAACCTTTTCCTTAACTAGTCTGTTAGTGATATTGTAAACCAGGGTTTCACAGCTACACTCTCCAGTACATCTACACTGCATTCCATCATCAGGCTGAGTAACATCAACTCCTGTCCAATATAATATCATAGCTCTCAAATATACACACATAGTAAATAATATCAACTCCTGCTCAATATAATATCATAGTTCTCAAATATACACACACAAAGTAAACAACATCAACTCCAGCTCAGTATAATATCAATAATTATCATCAGTAAGACTAACAAAAATAATTTATTTTTACAAAGATGTATTAATTTATGCAGTATGTAGGTCTTTCACTTAAATTATATTGCCTGCAGTAAAGCAATTGTTTGAGATCTAAGCAATACTTGCCTCTTACACATCAGCTTTCAATACTGTATATACATGTAGGTCACTACATAGATATATAGGTCGCCATAGATATGTACGTCACTTTAGATATACAGGTCACTTACGAAGATGCAAATATTCCTCCAGCGACTCCAGATTTCTATCTTCCTCTATCATCTTCATCAGCTCAGACTTTGCATCTGACGGGATGCCCGATAGAGTTGGCTCAGCGAGAAGTTGATCTCTGGCCTTTTGAATGAATTCTTCATCAGAGTTTGATTTTATTTTATTGACTGCATCGTTGAGATCAAGCCATTCCTCATCATCCTGGTCTCTGGGCGTTGATGCTGGAGCAGGTGGATGGGCTGAACTCACTGGAGCCATCGTGCGCAGGGAAAACTGGCTCGATGATTCCCAACTCATCTCTAATCTCTATCAAGTCCCTCTTTATCAGTGGTTCATGTTTACACGCAGCTCTGATTAGTAATAAGAGACAGCAGATTTGCTAGAATTTCATGTTTTGCTAAATGTATATAAATTCGGTAATTACAAAAGTCAGCTTACATTTTTTAATTCATTGCAGAAAAATTTATCGATTACTGAAATATACGCTATAAGCACCTTCATCTATTAAGCAAAATGTTTTTGTTTTCCTTTATGGTTTAAGTGAAATAGCACAACGCTTATATCACCGTTAAAGCCCTGCTCTCCAAGCTCTGATAATAAGCTACGAACCCTCTCATAGTCTTCACCCATCCAATAAATATCTTCGAACTTCAAAATATTCCGTTGAGAAATTTTAAACTAAATTTCAACCAGACTGTATTTTTATTGACCAATCTCCAATAAAAATGAACTGTAAAAGGTTCGATACTGTAGGATATATATTCTTTTATTCACCATTATATGGCAGACACAAATATACAAACAAACAAAACTAAACTAAAAATAAACGAAAAAGACAGAAATCAGCCGATATGCACAAATTTAGTCTAACAGATTTGATAACATACATGTATTGTAAACCATACAATAAACAGTTCCATGTACTAATCAAAATTAGCTGTAGATTCCATAGTTAACATTTTTTCAAAGAAGATCCACAGTTTAAATCTTATAGTAGCAACAGAATCATCATTTAAAATATTATATTTCCTTTGTAATTTCTCAAACGCTAAGTAATCTAAATGATCCAAATCAATCCCTCAATTTAATTCACCGTCTTTAACTAGCTTATTTAAAAAATTCAATCTATTGTAATCATACAAAATATTTGGAGGCAAGAAAGCACAATAGTATTGTAACCACATTATTACTGCTTTGTCTGTTGTATGAAAGATCTTTGTAAAGACACTATCATATGCATTGCTAAAATTCCTTAACTCTGAAATGTCTGTTGGTTTGACTCTCTGATATTGATCAGAGAGTCAAACCTCGTACACTGACATTGATAATAGGATTAAAATTTTAACTGCCTAAACATATGTTGTAATAAACGTTTCCCATGTTGTGTCCTTAACTTAACACTTAAGAATAGAGCAATCGTTAACTGCATGTGTCGTAAGAGGCAACAAAGGAAAATTGAAGAAGGCATTGTGAAACCAGTTTAGAAGTCATATTTTCAAGCCATAGGCTACACAAGACATGGATAAGGCATAGCCTCTAGTGAAATGATTGACTTGGTGATCTATCGAGTGCTCTTTATGGAGCGCGAAAGCAGAATTTGTCTATGCTACCAATATGTTACATACAATTGATCTGCCACTAGAAGGAAGATGGAGAATTAAAAGTGATACGGTAGTTATAAATATAGGCTTAACCTTCTATTTGACTACAGAAGGAATTAACCATACCTTAATTATTTGGCTGGAGCCAGTGGCGAAGTCGGTAAGACACTCGACCGCGGATCAGTGTGTGCGGGGTTCGAGTCCTGGGCTCGCCCGACACCGCCATTGCTTTCGAGTGAGGAAACTAACGTTAACCTTAGCTTTACCAGCTTTATTGACTATCACAATTAGATTTAGAGTGATCATTTGTAATCAGGTCAAATTATTTCGATCAATGAGAATCACTGACTGCACATAACGAGCCGCCGTATTATTTGATATATTGGTATAACCGTGGATATCCAATATTTATTTTTAAAACCTTCGCCAATGAATTAGTGTAAAAACTTAAGACCAGTAAATTTTGTTTTCTTTCGTTCAGACTTCGTACTGGCGCAATGGAACAGATAAAAAACACTTAGAAAATCTAACTCGTCTAATAATTTCTCTTATAAATGTACTAAATTACCAGGTTTCGCACCGTTTTGGATCCTTTTATTTTTTTGTTTTTGTTTTTTGATCATCCACATGGATTTGATTAATTTAAGTTAATAGAGCTCTATATTATTACTAAAGATAGTAGAACTCTAATTGTAGTTATTGTTAGCAATTAGAGAATCTGAATTGATCGTATACCTTCAAATGAGAAATATAAATGATTCCAGAATTAAAGTTAATAAGTACAAAAATTGAAAAAATTGAAACGAAACCAACGAATCTTCCATTTCCCCATTACTGGGAATTTTATGAAAATGTTGATAACGCAATATTTCATTGGAAATTTTTTCACCACCCATTATAACCACACGTACCAAAGGCACTCGTTTATCAGAGTTGGCCCTGTCACACCTGTATATAAACCAAAGCTTTATTGACATCTGGATAATTCTAGATAACCCTCAAGTTACATTGACGATTTTGCAGCTTTACAGCTCATTTAAGTTATTAGATAGATTACGAAAGCTAGGTTATCAATGCTTCCATGGTAAGTTGTTCGATAGCTTAATTTAGTCAGAGAATTAAAAAATGGAATGAGCTTCCAAAGGAAATTGTAGAAGCAAATCCACAAATCCATTAAAAAATTTCTACGATAAATATAAGAAGTTGGTGTAATATTGCGTATGATTACATGAGTGTAATTACTTGTTAGATATTAGGCCCTAATTGTAATCATAACGGCACACTGGGTCAGGAAGCACAAATGCTTGTTTTTTAAGACCCATTTCCCCCTTCCACTTCATGGTTATTAGTAATCGTTGCCTTTTGATGGCGCATCAATTGCAGCCGGCGCGGATTTAAGAATAACCTCCCATCACCCTAGGATTTTTTCCTTCCTAAGCTTTTACCAACACTCGGTCTTCCAAGGTGGTCACCCACAAAGTACTAACCGAGGTCGATGCAGCTTAACTTCGATAATTGACGCGCAACTAAACCAAGTGCGCTAATCCCGACGTCAAATGAGTGCGCTTGGCGAGCGTATTTGGTCATTAGGCTAGGTCTAAAATAGAAACTAAAGCTATAATTTTCATTCAAATAGCTCGATCTTTACCTTGCTTTTTTTGTAAATACAACTGTGTAGTGTCATTAGCTAGCTTAAATATGTATATTGTTAGTTAAGTATATAGGCCTATATGTATGCATTCTTGTTAGTTAATTGTGTAGGCCTAGTTTTATTAGTGTTGAATGAGTCTTAAACAAGCTGTAATTTGTTTTCGGATTCAGAAACTGGTATGTTATGTTATAGCGGGTCAGTAGGTGCAGGATTCAAATCCTATGCTGTCTTGATCAGTCTCCAGTCAGTGACATAAGCCTTCGACAAGAAACTGAACGTTATTACTTTGGCTTAAGTCTCAACTTGTCAACACTTAACTCTGCAACAGTGGAGTGCAAGCCCCAAGAACAATTTGAATCCTGCTCATCAAACGTTAACGCTGATCCGTTGTTTTTAGCAAATAATTACTTGTAAAATATTATATAGTTAGGCTACTTGTAGGCTAGTTTGTAGTATCACGTAGGCTAATTCTGTTCACTTTAAGTTGATCAGAGAAGGTAATTACAATTTACTATAAATTATTTGCTATAAAGTCCTCTAGATGGAGTCTCAAGCAGACGATGGGCCTAGTCTTAAATTTTACTTCAAAAATGAAAGAGATATATAAATAAAATATATCGGTTAATAGAAATTTATCTGACTGTTGATTGCCATGCTTGTTGCTAACTGCATAGTTAATCACAGGTTAATCATAGTTAATGCAGGTTCGAATGCTGTAGTTATAGTCGCTCATGACTACAAACATGTAGGCCAACGTGTAGTTGATGTAGGGGAGCAGAGTTTTGGCTGCATGGGTAAAATATCTATAAGATGTCTTTCTGAAGAGCTATAGGCTCCACGTAAATGACGTATAACTTGAGATTTTAATTATAGAGTTATTTTAGTTACGTTACTCAGATTGTTAGCACACATTGAGTTGATACGCCGTGGAGAGCTAAAAGTGTTCGAATAACGACGGTCGTACAATTCGTGATTTCTAACTCTAGGACAACCTATTAGAGTGTTCCACTTAAATATCAACGTTAGTCACCTCTTATAAACAGGCACGGTTTTATCTAAACCGTTTAAGTCAATTCAGTCCTAAATAAAATGCTTAAATCAATTCAGTCCTAGAGACTACTTCATCCACTCAGCACGTGTTTATCACCAAGTAGAGCTTGGAATATTCCAGGCAGCAGCAGCGCGGCATCATCCCAGTTCTCTGATGTCAGAGAGAGGCAAGGGAGACCACTGAGAAGGACATCATTCTTGACGTCATCTCTGTTGGACTCTGGCGTCAGAAGACAGATGGGAAAGTTGGGTCTAGGAAGAGCTTCAAGTATCGTTCTAATGGCCGACCATTCCCTGGCCGCTTTATCTACCACAATCACCACCGCTCGGCTTGTAGCCACCCTCTCAGCAAACCCATATAGCGTCTGTTCATTGCCCAGCACAGAGAAACAGTGAGCCAACTTCAGTTGGCATATGTCTTCGAGTAGATCTATGAGGAGGCAGGTCAGTGGTTTATTTTTGCTGTTGGGGAAAGAATCGGGTGATGACATTAGAGTGATGTCAAAGCTTTCAGGCGAGATAAGGTCGGGGTTGTTTACAAACCCAGCTTCAGAAGCTGGACCTTGTGCCAGCCAATCGAAGACAATCTTAGGGGCTGATTTATCCTTCAGGCAGACTTTGCTGAATATGCTGAGGACAAGTTGTTTTCTGTCAGACTGCAGAGTGAGGCCGCTACAAACACTGGTCGTCTCTTTGTTTGCTACTAGAGAGAGATATTTAAAGGCCAGAAGAGTTTTCGATTCTTCGTCTTGGTGGAAAAGCAATTCGACAAGGCTCCAAAGTTTTTCAAGGTCTTTTGGCCTCTTGCGCAGATACTCGGCAAGGTTTTCTGTTGAACTATCGTACTTATCCATAGTTTTAAATAGAAGAGCGTACTCAAGGTTGGTAAATTCATCACCTGGGCAAGCTTTCGTCTTGTATTCCAGATACTGGCAGAGTTTATAGTAAGCCACCCTTGATCTGACCCTGCCTCGCAGGGCATGAATAACAGCTAGTCGGTAGAGCTCCAGCGCATTACTGCGCTCGGAATTGAGTATTAAATCTTTAAAAATAACAGGTTGAACATGCTTACTAGTAACTCTATTTCGATCATCAAACCTCTTGTATCCTCTGCCTTGGTTTCTACCAGATCCCCTTTTACACCTGTTTTCTGGTCTATTGCTACTGCCATAAGAAACAGACGTTTTTTCATCGGAATAGGGATCCATGAACAGGGCCCACTGCTCGTACAAATAGTTCAGGTCATTGTCATCAGTCACGTGACTCAGCTGAAGCTGATCAGCCAATAGGAAGCATTTCTCAGCGTATTTACCTCGCCCAGCAGATACATAGAGTCTCGCCAGGTCGACAAGATATTTACAACTGGTGTCTCTTACAACTTTTGACGCTAGCTCGAGATGCTCAATGGCCTTGCTTAAGTATTCCTCGTGGCGTTTGACTTTTGGATTGCTGACTTTCAGTTTATCGAAGTATCCCGGTGATTTCCTCCTTTGATGGGCTGGTTGGTCACGTGATCTCATCTTTTCTGGGTAGTAAGTTGGATGATCTGGTCTCGATGGAGAAATCAAACTACTCGAAGAACTCTCAACAAGTTCTACCGTTGATTGTTGATCATGAAACACTTCATCATCGGGAAGGCTATGCTTCTCGTCAGAATGTGCACTTCTGTCTTCCTCTGCTCCACCTTCAGCTGCTTCCATACCTTCTTCAGTTGTTTTTATTCCGCCTTTCTTCCAGCCTGGAGAATTTCTTCTTGTATCAGCGTCATTCTCTTTAGAGTGACAAGGACTGCTTTGACGTTGCGTTGTCGATTCCCCCCACGACCGATGTTGCCTTTGTTCTCTACTTGTGTTGCTGTTCCTTTGACTTCGCTGCCGGTTGTCGTAGAGTTTAAACTCCTCGTGGTTGTCTCTCTTTAGCCACAGTTTCCTATAACACTGAGCAAGATGGTGATGAGCCACGTGTCTGGAAGGACAGATAGCCACGGCTTCTGCCAAAATGTCTACAGCTTTTAGAAGCTGATCCGTCCCAGTGGCTCGTTGCTCTAAATGTCTGCCGTAGTACTGCAGGACGGTGCAGTCTCTGGAAGCCAGCTCATACGCCCTGATCGCAAGCTCGTCCACAGTCAATCCGTCGCCGTCTAGAGGCGAGGCTTCCTTCAATCCGCACGTCTCGTATTTCTTGCGGATATCGCAAAGAGCGATGCAAGCCTTTCCACTGAAATGTTCCAGCTGGCTCTCCATCACCTCCTTCAACATGGTGACTGAGTCCAGTGTCGTCTCGCGGAGACTTGGAGTGTTTTTCAGAAGTGATTCCAGATTACCCTTGTTGAGAAGTCTGCCTCGGGTGTGGCCCAGATAGTACTTCCACATCAGAGTTTTCCCAGCCAAGTCAAAACCTCTGCAGTACTGGTGCGACTCTGAGCAGGCTGGGCCGCCAATTACAGCCGCGTAGTTTTCAGTGGCTTTCACGTAGTGTTTGGCAGAGAGGAAGTATTGAGCAAATGCTATTTCTGATCTAGCAACATTACAGAGCACACTACAACTGGACAGCTCCTCTATTTCATTAAACCTCATCTTAACATCTCTGAGATCTCTTAGTCTGATCATTATCACTACGAAGTTACACAGCGCCATCAAACTGTTAGACTCTTTCTTCAAACAGGCCTCATTTAACATCTTCGCCTTGTCTAATCTCTCAACGACTTTATCATTGTCGGTGGTGAGCGTGTAGAGATATGTCAGCAGGTTTCCCTGACAGATATCCGTCCAGAAGTACTCCTTTTCGTACTGCTGCGTGCCCTCGAGTGTGTCTATGTACTTCTCCAGGTGCTGCTCGCTGGGCAGGAGATCAACGGGGCGTCTGAAGCTTCTCTTGTAAAAGTGATCGAAGCTGAGGCGTTGCAAGCGGGCCTTGAGCTGCTCGGCCGTGTTCTCCATCGTCGTTCAACTAACGATCCTGCATGGTAACACATGCGATCATAGTATGGTATAAAAAATAATAAAGGTTTAACGTCCGTTTCCCAATCCAAGGATGATGTCAGAGGCGTAAGGTATTGTGGTAGTACCAACACTGATAATTACACCTGCATTGTAGTACCAACACTGAACAAATACACCTGTATTGTAGTACCAACACTGAACAAATACACCTGTATTGTAGTACCAACACTGAACAAATACACCTGTATTGTAGTACCCATACTGAACAGATACACCTGTATTGCAGTACCCATACTGAACAAATACACCTGTATTGTAGTACCAATATTGAACAGATACACCTGTATTGTAGTACCAATACTGAACAAATACACCTGCATTGCAGTACCAACACTGAACAAATACACACATAGAATAAAGAATTACAAAAAGCGGCATGCCCTATCTCGGCCATTGTAAAGAATGGCAGCATAGAATATTAGTGCTACCAGAAACTAATTTTGTTTTCTAATCACCAATAACAATCCTGTAGAGGAAACAATAATCAGCTGATGGCTAATGATGTGTTACCTCGATTATGCGTTACCTGCTCATTTAATGACGTTTATGCGATGTAAATTTATTGACTGGTGACGCAATCAGTAACACGTTAGCTGAGAAGCCATAGGCCAGGGTTCGAAGTTTTGTTGAACTAGGTCTGTCAGTAGGCCTACATTTGTATCAGTACGTGCGGGGTTCAAACCCTGGGATTTCCTGTCACCGACATGGCTTTCGAGTGAGGAAACTGACGTTAACATTAGCTCTAGCAGCTTTTACATGCTGGCGTTAATTTCAGAGTTTTATGAATTCAATCAGAAAACAGAAAGAATTGACAACTTACGATTTTATATTTCTTCACTGAGAGGTGATGAGACTGAGTCAAAGATAATCTCTTATCTCTTCACTGAGAGGTGATGAGACTGAGTCAAAGATAATCTCTTATCTCTTCACTGAGAGTTGATAATATCGGGCTATTCGTTAGTCTTACAGGTCCTAGACTTACAGCTGAGAAAGATTCTCTTATTATTTCACATTATTTAGAAACCTATCCGGAATTAGATGCATGAAGAATTGACCTGCGCTGACTTTATATTATTTTAATTATTTATTAACTAGTTCGAGTATAGAATTATGATAGGAATGTCTGATGTACAAAATACTGTTCTGAACAGAGCAGTCTGCACTCTGCTAGCCTAGCCTCCTACTGTCTACATCCACATACACTGACGGTGCTATTAATAGTTCACTGGACTTTCCAGCAGTATCTAGCATGCATCGAAACGAGGGGAATTTCCTCAGTTGTTTAACCATTTGACTCTCGCAACAATGGTATATTATAAAATAGAGATTCTACACACTACAGTATATCAGGCTGCAGCAGAATTCTGAATAGAGTACGAAGAAAACTGAACATGATCGTAAGAGGCGAGTAACATGGAAGTTAACATGAGAGCGCTGTAGGACTTTCAGCAGCATGTCTGATGGGTGATCAACTAGATCGGTTACTTGTAACTTCATTGTTGCGTGTGTGTGTGTGTGTGTTATTGCATATTTGAGTGCGTTGAAAATGTGAAAGTAACATTATTCTCTCACACACAGTTCTCTACATACGACTTGAACTGATAAGACTTTGATGAGAGTTCTCTACATACGACATGAACTGATAAGAGAGACTTTGATAAGAGTTCTCTACATACGACGTCTAATGATAAGACTTTGGTAAGAGTTCTCTACATACGTCCTGTACTGATAAGAGAGACTTTGGTAAGAGTTCTCTACATACGTCCTGTACTGATAAGAGAGACTTTGATAAGAGTTCTCTACATACGTCCTGTACTGATAAGAGAGACTTTGATATTATATACGCTATTATATACGTTATAAGTAATTGTTTTATGCCTATAGCTCAATTTAGGCGCAGACTATTTGCTTTTCTGGTTTTTGTTGCTCTATGTATGCTGAATTGTTCTATGTGCAAGATTCGTGTATGGGTTTTTACGCCTGAAATAATAATAATAATAATAATAATAATAATAATAATAATAATAATAATAAAGGTTTAACGTCCGTTTCCTCATACAAGGATGATGTCAGGGACGTCCCCCCATCACATGTCACTGCAAATCGATTCACCCCAAACGATCTGAAAAAACACGTGCTGAAGAAATAAAAGATCCTAAACAGTGCCGGTCCGGTGATAAAAAAACAGTCAGGCAAGATGAAATAAAATCTATGGTGGGAAGAGATGTGTTTTCAACTTACAACGGAAAGTGCAAGTAGTAGACATGAGCGAAGATCAGGAGGCAGAGAGTTCCAAACAGTAGGAGAGGAGAAAGAAAAATAAAATAAAGCAATAAATAAATAAATAAAATAAATAAACAAAATAAATATACAGCATCATCATCATCTTCCCTTAAATCCCAGTTTAACCAGAGTCGGGATACGCATAGACTTTCTCCAGTCCTCTCTGTCCCACACCGTAGCATCAGTCAATCCCCTATTTGTCATGTCCTTCTTAATTACCGCATCCCAAGTCAGTTGTGGTATACCTCTCTGTAGCTTAACATCCAGTTCTTCCCTCCAAACTCTCTTCACTACATCCTCATCTGCCCTTCTCACAATATGCCCATACCATCTCAATCTCGACTATGCCAACCTATCCCCGATCCCCTCAACTTTCAAATTCATCCTCACATTTGGTATTATATACAACATAATAAATATAATTGTAATAATAATAAATATTATATATAATTTTGATGAAAGAGTTTGAAGCCAGCTGCCTGGATATACAGGTATGATAGCTTGCTGCATATCAATCCAGCAGGTTGAGGGCAAGCCCAGGCAGGTTCTAAAAGATAGCTAGCCCGGCTATCTATCAGAAACCAGCCCGAATGTGTCTGAACCTGTTCATAACAGTTTGAATGTGCTACAAACTCACAAAGTTTCAAATTGTTCTCAAATATAATAAACCGAATAATGAATTCTGAAGTTATTACACAGGCAACTATTGTTTGATGTATCATATGATGCACGATGAATGAATTTATAGCCCATCTTTGTTGACATCTCACGGTAACTCGGCTGTACAATGGAACAGTTTCTCGCGTTTTCTTTAGACAAAAGCTTTGTTAAACGTAACACTACATTAATTAAGATTAATTAATTAATTAAGCTCTTAATTAAAGCTAAAGCTAAAGCTAAGGTTAACGTCAGTTTCCTCACACGAAAGCGATGTTAGTGACGGACGAGCCCAGGATTTGAACCCGCACATACTGATCCGCGGTTGAGTATCTTACCGACTTCGCCACAGGCTCCAGCCAGTGAATGGTAAGGAGAACGCATAGAGCTCTCGATATAAGCTGTTTGAATTAGACTTTCATTCATGACGACACCTAATACCTTTAACTTTATTTTTTTCACCTAAATATTTTACATCAATTCTAGATCATTACGCTTCTAATCTTAAATAATAGAGTTCTTATCCATGATGCTATTAAGCACCTAGAAGTTCTTGTGCTCATGGGGTTATGTCGAAGCATGTAACGAACATAATTCTCGACTTGTAGGCCTGCAGACGTCGTTCCAATATGGCTGTCTCTCTCTCCAGTGCAGATAGGTTACCCACGTCGTCCGGGTGAATGTTCTCTGACACCTTAACTGTAGCAATCAAACAATTAAATTAATCTATCAATCAATCCATCTAGCAATAATTCAATCAATCAGTCCATTAATTCATCAGTCAAACAATTAATCAATCAATCAATTGATGGATAAATCACTCACTCAAAAAATAACGAAATCAATCAATCAATTTATCAATCAGTCAATCAATCAATCAATTAATCAATCAATCAATATTAATTCATGCAAATTGCAATCATTCAAGCGTTTATTTAATCAATCAATCATTCCTTCATTCATTCAGGACCTTCTTTTTGCTCGCCGGCTTGATTTTTACTCAATAGGGCTCCATGTTGTCATTGATGACTGTAGCAGTCTAATTGTTGTTGCTATTATTTAGAGACGTCGCAGTTTACATGTAAACAGAATGTTCTAGAGAGATGTGACGACTCACGATGGAAGTTCCAGCAGGTGGGATCAACCATGAGGAGGGTGAGGGAGTGTTGTAGCTCCCTCCTCAGTCTCTCCTGATGATTCAACAGCTCCTGCACTCTCGACCTTCTCTCACACAGCTCATGAAACTGTACACAAAGTACAAGAGAATACAAGGGAAAACTACCCAGAACTCTTTCGTCTTCTGTCAAGTCCCAGGTCCACGGTAAATATTGCCACTTAGTCCACTTTCACACTCCGAATGGGCCCTACATTGAACAAGAGATAGAGACATTTACTGAAACTAAGCCCTTCTCTCTTAATGTAGCGCCTAGCGGCAGGTCCTTGACACAAATTTCCATAAATTTCTTTCCTTTTCTTTCCACATCAACGCACGAATACGTAACGGGTACTCAGAGGTTAGTAAATGTTCCAGCAGGTAAAGCATAGGACATGCTCACAGCTAGATACCACTTATATATGATATTAATTTATATTAAACTAAAAATAACTTTTTCAAATAATAAATAGTATTCGTAGTTTCTTTTAGAACCGAAGGAAAATTATTACAATTATTCATAGTTTATTTAATAACTTTTAAAATTCAAAGATATTTCTTAAGATTAAGTTTTATTCATTTATTTAAACCCCAATACTCACTTCAGCCTCTCTCTGTCTCCAGCGAGTCTTTCGATCTGTATCTGTGCCTCCTGTACGTGTCGATGTCAGTGTCGATACTTCTGGGATATTCTCAATGTCCGGGTGGCGGGCCCTGGCTAGAATTCTTTGGGGGGCGAGGTAGGGGGCTCTAGCCCCCGCCAAACACAAAGAATTATCCCGTCTCCTACACCGTGTGGGGGCCGACCTGCTGCGACCCTTAACTGACAAGTATCAAAGCATTTCAATTTAAATATTTAATATTTGTTAAGTTATTAATTTATTTAATAATGTAAATAGTTTATATTTTAATAAAAACAAATTTAGAATTTGAAGATATCCATTAATACGAAACATCAATGTCTGTATTATATCCTCCTAAACCAAATCTTGTTCATCAGTCTTGACATCATCCTTCAATAAGGAAACCGAAGTTAAAACCTTTATTATCTATATCATATTCATTAGATATGCATACGAGTAAATAATAAACGCAGCTCTAGATGTTCCACGCGCTTCTTCAAATGATTTCGTCTAGAAAAGAAATGAATGTGGAAAGCACATATTGTAAACATGTTCGTGTGTCGTGCGGGATTAAATAACATGACTCAAACATAACAGATGGAGAAGCAAGATGACCGTAGCATCCAGTCATTTCTGTGTTAAAATTACGCCTAAATATTCTGATACACTAATCTCAATATGCCGAAATCAAATCAAGTCCGCCTTAAAAAGATTAATTAGGGACTTAATTCTTGAAGAAATAAAGTAATTTAATAGTTTTTTTAAATTATTCAGCATTTCTAAGTTAATCGCATTTGAATGGCACTTGACTAGCCCACAATAACCCAATTACTAAGCCAGAGATAGAGTATTTACTGAATGGAAACAAATAGATGCATATTAAACATAAACGATAAATATAACACAGAATTCAACGAACCCTTTTTACGCATTAGTTTGATGCCCCTAATTCTCACCCCCACCTGACCTCTAACGCCCTCTCCCTCACTAGCCCCACCCTCCTCCCTACATATCATGCTCTCGTAGCCACTGCTGCTCATCTCTAGCTCGCTGCCTCTCGGGCAGGCCCTGGGGCCCGCCACGCTGCTGCTCAGGGCGCTGCTTGAGTCACTCCCCGGGGCCACGCGGCGGGGCTCAGTGATCAGGTGGTAGGGCGACAGCAACTTGCCGTCAATCATTATAAGCCCCGCCCCACTCATGGGGGTTTGTTTGGTGGGGATGGGCACAGGGGCGGAGCTACCGGGGCTAGAGACATTCGTGGCGGGAGAGTGCGGGCTCTGAGTGATGTCATCGGGACCCGCTGTGACGTCATGAAGTCTTGCGGTGACGTCACGAGAACATGTGGCGACGTCACGGACAGGATGTAAACTTTGAGTAAATTTGGAGCTGACAGATAAATTAGAGACTTCGTCAAGAGCTGCAGACTGTTGAGCGTCATACGTGGCTCCAGGAGTCACTGATGAGTTACGATTAACTCCGGTAACACCAATCTCTCCACAATCATCCGAGCTCTTAGCACCAGGTCTAAGGGATCTCGTAGAGCCGAAAGATTTACCTCCGGATGTTCGGATAGGAGAAGACCTTGGGGAAGATTTAATAGGATCTACATCCTGGGATGAAGTCCGTCGATCATCTTTACGGGATGTTAACACGGCTATTTTAGTTCTCCTACAGACCGGAGCGGGTTTGCTGAGCTTACTAGGTTTACCACTGACTCTTGAGTCATCTAGAGCCTGTCTAGAGCTGCCACCTGGTTCACTCCTCTCGTCTAATTGCGAATCATTGTGATCGGTTGATACAGTGCGAGTCGTTTCCTCACTCAGAGGACTGTTTCTATTTACAACCTCACCGCTTAAATGTTTATTCGACATCTCCTGACCGCTACCATCCTGCTTTTTACCAAAGGTTTTCATCGAACAGCGTGGTATCTCGGACGCTGTGGTCGCTAGGGAACTTCTGCTTCCTGTTAGTGAAGAATTGGCTCTCTGCGGAACCGGTGGTGGAGGTTTTTTCACTGGAGTTGTAGCGCTGTCGTGTCTCAGAACTTCTGCAGGTGGAGTGGATGGTAGGGAATTACCATTTTCACAGGGATAAGAGATTTTTGAGGATGAATTGGCACCACTGTCGTTTATGATGCCAGTAGTCAAGGCTTGGGTTGTATTTAACTTTGACGGAGTTTCAGAAGTATTAGTTCTATGCGCAGAATTATACGAACAAACTGAACCATTTGTCAACACCGTTCCAGTTACGTCGCTACATTTTATCACGTTATTCTCTACGTCGTGCGTGGTTAGTACTTCATCCATGACAACATCGAGAGTTGTCTTTACTCGTAAATCAAGATTTCTCCGCTGATCTAAACCGGTGTGGTGGTTATCTCTCGACAACGTATTTAAATTAACCAGACTCTCAAAGTTAACTGACCCGTTAGTATCTGCTATAAAAGACTCTATCTGATTGACGGCTGCCTCATTCAACACTCCCTGCTTTATTTCATCAGGCGTTATCTCACCTACACCGCTCTTGTTTGGTTTTTTATTCCTAGGACCCGTGTTCCACACGGATTCATCGTCGCTTGAAGCATAGATCAATCTCTGAAGACTCTCTCTGCTTCCACAATCCAAATCCTCATCAAGCTTCAGCTCATATATGGACTCTCTGTTAGCGAGCAACAGAGCTGCCACGTCCAGTCTAATTCTTCTCTCTGAGTTCCGCAAAAAACCCTCAGGAGTGTCAACAGCGAGAGATTTTATCATATCAGACGATGCTACATTTAGACTGGGAAAGTTATTACCCGTTAGATTTTCCTGTTGGGTTTTTCCCGAGAAGATCTGTGAAGTGTTTAATTCTGGGTAGAGCTCTGATGGAAAGTCGGAGAGAGAAAGAGTTGGACTTACCGGTTCAGAAAGGTCACTGTTGAGTTTTCTCTGCTCAGACACGAGTTGATAGGCATCTACGTTGATGTTCTCCTTATCCAGTTCCAGTAATTCACAGTTCGATTTCTCACTGGAAATGATGTTGAAGTTCTTAATGCTTTCCAGATCGGAATCTCCAAGCTGGAGATATTCTATCTCTCGCTTTAACCCGACGAGCTTAGCTGTGGACGCTTTCTGGACGCTATGGACCCACTCGGCCACTCGTAATTCGTTCCCGTGGCCCTCGGGCTTCAAATCTTTCATCGAAGGTTCTCGGCCATGCTCCAGAGTTCGGTTGTCTGCAGTTTTAATTGATGAATTCGAAAAATTCCTGTTTGCAGGCAGTGAAGTCAAGGTCTGAGATTTGTTGTTTTTGTTTTCTGATTTAGTTCCAAGAGAGTTAATGTTTCCAGTGGAGTGCTGGTTATTAGATGGACAAGAGTTGTTTTCGTATTGAAGGAGAGTGGTAGCAGTGTTGTCGTTATGGCCTCCAGGTCTATCTGGTGCACATATGCTTCCACCAGCTTCACCTGGTGGAGGTGAATGGTGTATGGTGGCGTCTGCAGTCAAGTTATCTGGAGAATTCTGTGTTGTCAGTATGGTAACAATATCACCAGGCAAGTTAATCGATAGATTACAATGTAAAGCTGAGTTAATTGATTGATTATTTTGTACAGGTGAGTTAATTGATTGATTACTATGTACAGGTGAGTTAACTGATGAATTTTGATTAGAGAAAGAGTTTTGTGTATTTACTGGTGAGTTAATTGTTCGATTAATATCTACAGGTGAGTTAACTTGCAAATTATGTCCATGTAAATTGTTAGCATAACATAAAGGTGAGTTGATTGGTTTATTTACAGGTGAGTTAAGCGTCCCATTTAAGTTTCTAGTATTTTGATGCGCATGTGAACTGATTGACCCATTATAATGCACTGGTGAGTTGATTGTTCCAGGTGAGTTCATCACACCTTGATGAACAGGTGAATTCATCACACCTTGATGAACAGGTGAGTTAACAGGTGCACTGCTATTAAACAGCTCAATCTCTCTGCTGCCATTCATTGGTGACGCCACTGACCTCATAGGACTCTGACGTATCGTAACGGACGTTAAATCCTTAGGTCCATCAATCCACTGTTCTTCCTGATGCTGCGGAGATTTGGGCCCATCAATCCAGTGCTCCTCTGTGTTCCCTCCAGAAAAGTTCCTACCTCGACCAAACGACATTCGCTGCAGCAGACTCCGCCCACCAAACCTCGAGTGCTGATTGGCTGAACCGTCCTGGGAACTTTTTCCCTGAGAGAGAGAGTTTCTCAGCCGACCCTCTCCCATCAGTCTGTTCAGAAACGACCCCCCGTTAGTTCTTCTCTTCGTAGCGCCGACCAACCTATGTGACCCGTCACTCAGGTAGTTCAAACCTCTCCGTCCAAACGGCCCACTGGTAGCGGCTCCACAATCAGACACCGAGGCTATGTGTTCGTCTTCAGACACGGACGCTAGCCGGGGGCTAACCCCCGCCCTGTACCGTGGGGCGTTCATCCTGAGGTGGGAGTAGTGTGAGGGAAGGTGTCGTGGGGAGGTGGGGGGTCCCTCCCCGTCAGTGACGTCACTGATGTTGTCTCCCATGTAGATGGCGGTGTCGCAGGATTGGTCACTGCTGGACGTGTAGTCCGCCATGTTGTACTCGCGCAGCGTGCCCATGCGAACGCCGCATCGCCGCCCGGCTGAGCGCAGACTGCGCGCTGAGCCGCTACAGCTCGAGCTCTCGTCCGAGCTAGTGCCGCCTGCGAACTGCGAGAAACCAATCGAGACTTAGAATCAATCAAACCATCAATAAATAAATTAATCAATCAATCAATAAATTAATCAATCAATAAATTAATCAATCAATCAATAAATAAATAAATCAATAAACAATTCATTCAATCAATCAATCAATAAATCAGTTAATCAATCAATAAATCAATTAATCAATAAATCAGTTAATCAGTCAATCAATCAATCATTCAATAACTCAATCAATAAATCAATCAATAAATCGATCAATCAATAAATAAATTAATTAATAAATCAATCAATAACTCTATCAATAAATCAATTTATCAATCAATCAATTAATTAATCAATCAATAATTCATTCAATTAATCAATCAATTAATAAATCAATCAATCAATCAATTTATCAATCAATCAATCAATAAATTAATCAATCAATAATTCATTCAATTAATCAATCAATTAATAAATCAATCAATCAATCAATCAATAAATTTATCACTCAATCAATCAATAAATTAATCAATAAATAATTCATTCAATTAATCAATCAATTAATAAATCAATCAATCAATAAATCAATCAATTAATAAATTAATCAATCAATCAATAAATTAATCAATCGAGCAAGCAATCATATCAATATTTTAGAAAGGAAATGCTAATCTTTATTGGTTAGAATGAGCGAGAAACCTTGACTCGTCGCCGTTGTTTCATGCGATGAAGCCTGGAGGCGAGCTGTACCACCGGCAGAGTCTCGTTGTAGGACTGGGGGGAGGAGGACACGTGAACTATCATACAGGCTCTACAGGTGGCGCCACTCAGAGATTCCTTCACCAGCTGAGCCAACTTACTCTCTCTGTAATACCACATAGTGTAATCAGGTCATATTACACAGTGTAATGAGGTCAACTTACTCTCTCTGTAATATCACACAGTGTAATGAGGTCATATTACACAGTGTAATGAGGTCAACTTACTCTCTCTGTAATATCACTCAGTGTAATGAGGTCAACTTACCCTCTCTCTGTAATATCATCAGTGTAATGAGGTCAAGTTACACAGTGTAATGAGGTCAACTTACTCTCTCTCTGTAATATCATCAGTGTAATGAGGTCAAGTTACACAGTGTAATGAGGTCAACTTACTCTCTCTGTAATATCACACAGTGTAATCAGGTCAACTTACCCTCTCTCTGTAATATCATACAGTGTAATGAGGTCAACTTACTCTCTCTGAAGACAAAATGAGCGGAGGCGTTATATACAATGGACCTGCCAGTAGGCAGGGCATTAAGAGACAGATATATATATATATGTTTATATATATATATATATATATATATACATATATGTTTTGCCTCATAAATTATTGTAAGTTTTAACGTCCGTTTCCTCATACAAGGATAAGGATGATGTCAGGGACGTCAAATGTATTTGATAACGGGACGAAAAAACTTAATGAGTATTGATCGCCTGATTGAATTAGTACATTTAAAATTTGATTGATTGAATTAGAAGATTTATAATTTGATTGATTGAATTAGAAGATTTATAATTTGATTGATTGAATTAGAAGATTTATAATTTGATTGATTGAATTAGAAGATTTATAATTTGATTGATTGAATTAGAAGATGTATAATTTGATTGATTGATACTACGTACCTATAGGGCACATGCCGCTGCCCATTAAGTAGGGCCATTATCACGGTGCCCAGGGCTGAGAGACTTAGGGCTGTACCCCCCGTCATGCGCCCCCTGTTGCAGCTTCCAAAATCTATCAGGTGCAGCCGGCTCCTTCCCCCCGTTACTGCGAAAAATGTTCAGAAATGCAGAGATTAGACCAGGTCTGTAGTTACGATAGGCTTAGAAATAGAGTCAATAGAATCAGCAGAGATTAGACAACGTCTATAGCTGGATTTGGTTCAATCAATCAATAGGAATTTAACTGAATTTAACGTCCGGTTCCTCGTCATAAGGCAATGTCAGGGACGTCAAATATGGAATCAACAGAATTATCAGAATCGAAGTGATGTTAGTAATGAACGTGAATTAAGTTGAAGAGAAATTCAGCATAGGATTCCCAGTGCGGCTGTTCACAAACAGCATTCCAAAAAATCTACAGTGACGTCTGCATACATATTATGTTAGACATCTACATTAGAAATCTAAATCTAGAATCTACATAGGTAAGATGTAGGTAAGATATTCTACCGTGGATCAGCAGTTGTCAGTCACATCTTACCTATGTAGATTCTAGATTTAGATTTCTAATGTAGATGTCTAACATAATATGCTATGTAGAAGTAACTGTAGATTTGTTGGAATGTTCTTTGTGAACAGCCACACTAGGATTCCAAAGCTGATTTTCTCATCCACTTATGACTGGCTCCAGCCAGTGGCGACGTCGATAAGATACTCGACCGCGGATCAGTATCTGCGGGGTTCTAATCCTGGGCTCTTCCGTCACTGACTTCGCTTTATTACATACATCACCAATAGTACTCTACATTAAGTACCTTCCACCAATGTGCTCTCCATTGTGAGCTGTCTCCCGTGTGTCCTCATAAGTACTCATCATCACTGCTAGTACTCTAAATTAAGTACCTACCTCCACTCTGTCCATTGTGAGCTGTCTCCCGTGTGTACTCATAAGTACTCATCATCACTGCTAGTACTCTAAATTAAGTACCTACCTCCACTCTCTCCATTGTGAGCTGTCTCCAGCCTGTACTGATAGACATGCAGGGTAAACAACATGTGAGAGTTCCTAGCATCGTCTTCCACCTCTGCAACATTTAATTAAATCAAGCAGTCATACGGGCAGGTCTATAAAACATCTGTGAATCACTAGAGCCCTATACTATTAAAACAAGCAGTCATATAGGCAAGTCTATATAACATCTACTGATCAATAAAACCCTACCCTACTGGAACAGGCAGTCATACATCTAATACAGGGCTTCACTTGCTTCCAGATTGTCTGAGAGATGGATTGATACATTCATTCATTGCTTGACGGATTTATTTATTTAACAATCACTGTATCGATAGATAAACTAGTTGATTGATTGACTGATAGATTGATTGACTAGTTGACTGATTGATTGATAGATTGATTAGTGGACTGATTGAATGATTGACTAGTTGATTGATTGATCGATTGATTGACTAGTTCATTGATTGATTGAATGATTGGATTGATTGATTGATGCGGGCTTACCAGGCACAGTCCTAGCAGCTATGGCGGCATCTAGATAGTAGGCGGCTTGCTCGGGGGTGGGAGCCCTGAGCTCAGATTGGTTCTCTAGCTGAGTGCCGCACACAGGATCGTCCCTCAGGTACACACCCGGGCCCAGCGTACCGTGCTCCGTAGCTGTACAGTGGTGTATAGTAGAGAATTACGGTACAGGATAGTACAAGATGTACAGCTCAGTACATTACGGTACAGTACAATAGAGTGCAGTAGAGTACAGTACAGCACAGTACAGTACAGTACAGTACAGTACAACACAGTACAGTACAGTACAATACAATACAATACTGTACAGTACAGTGCGATATGATACCATGTAGTGCAGTAGATAATTATAGTATAGGATAGTACAGATGTACCCAATAGTATGGTACGGTAGATTACAGTACAATACAGTACAGTAAAGTACAGTACATGATAGTACAAGATGTACAGAACATCACAATACAGCACAGTACAGTAGAGCACACACAGAACAATATAATACAGTTCAGTACAAAGCAGTACAGTACAGTACAACACCGTACAATACAGTACAGTACAGTACAGTACCGTACTGTGAAGTACAATAAAGCACAGCACAATACCATACTGCAGCATTGTACAGTAATATACAGCACAGTACAGAGCACTACAATGCAATACGATGTACTGCAATACAGTGCCGCACATAAAATACAAGACAATACAAAATAGCGCGGCTCAAACAGAACATAAAACTACAAACAGCTTTGCACGAGTATTGTTATAATGGGTTTTAGCTTGTACATGATGGTACTACTACAATTACAAGATCTAACGTCCTGTGCCAGATAGTTCTATAATGCTGATACAAGACAATAATATGATAAAATCAATACATACATAATTTAAATGCAAGTCATTACAATTCAATTTATACGTAGAAAGCGGAACATACAACCTCAAGCATTTGTACACTACCGGAACAATGAAACAGTATATTGTTAAAGTACAATACCTGTATTTAGCGAAAATAAAAAAACCGAAGGAAAATACAGTGCCCATTCCATGAGAAAATCATACATTGAAGATAAAAACAATGCCAACAATAGAAGAGAAAATAGCAAGCAAGCGAGAGATACTAAGAGAGAGATAAGCAGAGATACTAAGAGAGAGACAAACGGACACCCTGAGCCACATCGGTTAAGAGCTACTAAGAGAAAGATAAGCAGAGATACTAAGAGAGAGATAAGCAGAGATACTAAGAGAGAGACAAACAGAGATACTAAGAGAGAGACAAGCAGAGATACTAAGAGAGAGATAAGCAGAGATGCTAAGAGAGAGATAGGCAGAGATACTAAGAGAGAGATAAACGGAGATACTAAGAGAGAGATAAGCAGATACTCTGAGCCATATCAGTTAAATGATACTGAGAGAGAGATAAGCAGAGATACTAAGAGAGAGATAAAGAGATACCCTGAGCCACATCGGTTAATAGATCCTTGAGCGTCTCGTCTCTCCCTGTCACCTCGATAGCTGACACCCTCACTGAGAATCTTGCTCCTGTTCTCTGTTCAAAAAATCAATCAGTTCGTTTAACAGTTTATTTGATTGATTGATATGTTGATTGATTGATAGATTAAGTGATTTAATGAGTGGTTGATTGAATAGTTGATTGAGTGCTTTCTTGCGTGATTGCTTGATTGACTGATTGATTGATTGATTAATTGATTTATTGATTGATTGATTGGTTGATTGAGTGCTTTCTTGCATGATTGATTGATTGATTGATTAATTGTTTGAGTAACTGATTAAGAAATAGACTGTCTAACTAAACTTAGATTGATTGCTTTATTTATTGACTGATTTATTGATTGATTTTCTGATTTATTAATTAATTAATTAATTTATTAATTGATTGATTGGTTTATGAATGAATGATTAATCTAACCTCTTTCTCTGAGCCTATTAACTGAAAAAGCCACGAGATGGCGCAGGGTATCACACCTAGGTTGTGTGCTGAGTCATCTACCCCCATCATTGTAAATGTCTTACCTGCGTCATCAGCCAATCAATCAATCAATCAATCAAGCTATCAGGCAATCAATCAATCAATTGTGCTGAGTCATCCACCCCCATCATCGTGAGTGTCTTACCTGCATCATCAGTCAATCAATCAATCAATTAACTGCTGAATCAATCCACCTAAAATTAAATCGATCTGTCAATTCCTAAATCAATAAATTAATTAATTATTAATCAATCGATATAAGAATATCAGCAAATCACATAAAATGAAATATAAATATACCATGTGTGGGAAAAATCTATATTGGCATCCAATTTAATTCTAATATCAATTTCTTTATCTGCAAAGAATCGAAGTACAAAATTATGTAGAATGCGTGGTTAATGCATTGGTTTACCAACCACCAACCGCTTGTCTGCCAAAATGACGAATGATTGACTGATTGCTTGATTAAATCATTGATTGACTGATTGGTTTATCGATCTATTGATTAAATGATATAAAGACAGCTTTACCAAGCCTGGCTTGCCCATAGTTGAACAGACACCCGTCAGCTCCGCCTATCACAGCCTGTAGTATATCCACTAGGCTATCTCTGCACACTGTGCTCTATAAATAGCAACAACATAAGCCACGCCTATCACAGCTTGTAGTGTATCCACTAGGCTATCTCTGCACAATGTGCTCTATAAATAGCAACAACATAAGCCACGCCTATCACAGCCTATAGTATATCCACTAGGCTCTCTCTACACACCGTGCTCTATAAATAGCAACAACATAAGCCACGCCTATAAATAGCAACAACAAAAGCCACGCCTATCACAGCCTGTACACTGTGCTCTATAAATAGCAACAACATACGCCACGCCTATCACAGCCTGTACACTGTGCTCTTTAAATAGCAACAACATAAGCCACGCCTATGAGAGACTGTGTTCTATAGCCTACATTAGCAGCAGTAGCTGTCCTTATGATCTACGACAAAATAATTAAAATCACTAAAAAGGATCCTTTGTACCTGGGTCATACAATTTATATCATCTTTCAACGAGTTCTTAAACTTGTAAAGTTAGTCAAAAGTTAAATTGGAAATAAGACCGGTAGAATTAGAGCATATGTTAGAGTCTATAAGGGCACATGTTAGAGTCTATTTGGGCACATGTTAGAGTCTTCGGACCTTTCTGTCCTTTTCATTACATGTGAATTGCTGTATTTTGTGAGACTTTTCTAGCTCTATTGTGTGAAGTGATTGAATCATTTAAATAAATAAATAAATAAGCTGTTGCATAAACAGTTTAACTGTATATCTCGACCTACCAGGTGGTCATTGGGGCCGATGATCGAGTCGAAGGCGAACATTTTAGGCGGCAGAGGTCCCTTGTGAGCTGAACTAACGGCATAGCCACTCTCTGCCGGGTCTGAAATGATGACCTGGCGCCGTGCCAAGTCCACTGAGAACAGAGAGCTACTGCTGGAGCTATGGGAGCTCAAGTTGTTCACTTCCAGTGGGCATATCCGCAATACCACGTGCACCTATAATCAATCAATCAATAAATCAATCAATAAATCAATCAATCGATCAATAAATCAATAAATCAATCAATAAGTCAATCAATAAGTCCATAAATAAATCAATCAAAAAATCAATCAAGCATTCAATCAAATCAATCAATCTATCAATCAATCAATCAATCACAGAACCAATGCTGCGTTCTGCTCGAGTATGGACTTTTTCAATATTTCTCTTTTTATTACCCTCTCCCGTTGAAACAGACGACACGTTTCTGTTATTGTTATGGACAACAGTAGCACTCTAATCGTATTGTTGTTGTCGTTGTTATTGTCAGCAAATATATCTAACACATGTCTATAACCATAATTAACCACGGTTTTAATAAATAATAAATATGATTTGGTTATTATATTGTTTTGTGAATAAATGACAAATTTAACACTCAGCTAAATATTAGCAGTTTCATATACTGACTGGAGAAATTGACTAAACGCAAATCTCTATTCATTCTAAGGCAACAAGCTGCAGTAGCCTACCTTAGAAGGCACGAAGGCATTGCTAGCGACAGGCACACAGAGGTTGGGAGGCACGGGTGGGGGGTTTCGAGCCAGTATTGAGCAGAAATTTGTAGGAAAGAGTGACGTCACATCTTGATACACTGGTGACGTCATCGTGACGTCTTTTTTCGTTGTTTTCTGCTTCTTTTTATGTCGAGATGACTCACTGATGCGCTGAGCGGCTCTAGACAACAACAACAACAATAACAACAACAACATTAACAATATAGACAATAATAATAACAGCAACAGGAGGTGATTTAGCGCACTCAGTTAAGCTGCGCGTCAATTGAACGAAGTAAAGCCATGTTGCGAACGGTCAGTTTATTGTGGGCTACCAGTTTAAAAGACCGAGTGTGGACAGCTTTAATGTAAATAACCCCCAGGGTGTTGAAGGTTATTCTTAAATCCACGCCGGCTGCTATTGGAGCGCCAACAAGGGGCAACGATTACTAATAACCATGGAGATAAAAGGATGAAATAACAAAAACTACAAAAACAGAAACAAAGAAAAGGAAACTATGTATCACATGCGGTATGTCATGTGTGCAACTATACGGAATAAAAACTACAGCAATCAAAACAGCAATAAATAGAAGAAGCTTTCAATGCAAATACTACAAAATTACATGGAGAATGTTACAATCAGCAACATGACGAAATGAAGACAGTAAGTTCAAAGTAAAGCGATGTAGTAAAACGTCTCTTCTATAATTCTCCTTTCAGTACGACGTTAATTGTTGATATTTATTTTTTCCTGGGTTCCAGACAGTCAGAATCACACAGTTTCAACCGTGTTATGCCAGTACAACAGCGGAATAGATCATGCTTTAACCGCACGTGTAACAGTAAATCAACCAATCAAACTTACAACCATCATCATCATCATCATCATCTTCCCTTGAACCCCGTTTAACTGGGATCGGGATACGAATAAACTGCGTCAAATCCTCTCTGTCCTACACCACACCACCAGCCAATCCCCTATTTGAGACTTTTTCATTCGTTTAAATTTAAATAAAACTTACAAAAAATCAATGTAAAAGTTAAACAATGCATCGATCGATTGATTGATTGATTCTGTTATCATAGAGATGATGATAGTTGCTCATACCTAGCGAAGAAGGAAGCGGCCGCTGAAGGACCTGATACACCCTCTCCGTCACCTGATCGGCCCTTGGACACCCCGCCCCCTGCTGTCGCTCTCTGAGGGGCCCCGGCTGCCGGGTAGTAGGGCAGGGCAGACTGTTTGGGGGCCACAACGCCCCCACGTGCGGGGGTATGAGCCAGGGAGTGGACTGAGGAATCACTGGGGCTAAACCCCCGGGTTACCTGTGGTATTCTAGACTGAGGTATGGAGGAATTCTGTGAGTAAATGAAAATTAATCAACGAATATGGATAAAATGAGATAATTAGAAATTAGACATCAAACGTAGTTTGAATAAACAATACGATAAAACAAATTTTAATTAATGAACAAATAAGATAGAAAATTCGATAAAAGCGACAAATTAGATAATATTAAGTAAATTAATATAGTCAATCATTCCCTAGTATTAATTAATATATATAATAAATCAATATAATTAATCAGTGGGGAATTTAAAGAAAGTACAGGTTGGACGATTTTTAATACTTATCAGAGCAGCTTCTATCACTGATGCACTGATAGTAGTAGTAAGAGATTAATTATCGACTAATTATTAACAACTTGGAGGATGCAAACAGTTTCTAGCTCCTAGTGATCATTAGAGCGGTTACCTTGAGAGTCTTCTTTGAGCTGCGCTGTGGTGCTGCCTGGTGCTTGACTGCTGCAGAAGATATCGAAGCATCTCTGGTGTTCTGTGCACTCATTGTGTTCTTGCCCACAGGTCTGCAGTACATGAGCAGTAATGTTATACTAGCATTTCAATACAAATGTGAAAATTAATAATAATAATAATTATTATTATTTTTAGCAGTAGTAGTATTGTTATTAATATTATTATTATTATTGTTATTATTATTATTATATAATTGTTATTATAGCTATAATAATAATAATAATAATAATAATAATAATAATAACAGCCGGGCGGCGATTCAGCACGTATTGCTTGAATCGTTTTTATCAAACCCCAGGTTCTTTACACCGGGGTAAAAAAATAATAATAACAATAATAATAATAAAACTATGTGAATCATGTAATGATATAAGGCAACAGAAATCATGCCTCTACGAGATCCTTAATCATTCCAGGACATCTTTCCATTTGCTCCACTTGACTAGCACTTATATGCAGGTACATTTCTCACATCATTCGATTTAAAATGATATCAAGAAGATAGAGACACACAGGGACACGTGATGAGAGAGAGAGAGAGAGAGAACTATGTTTATTTCGATACACTCACAATATACAGTGACATACAAAAACAAGGCCGTCAAAGAGGTCACAAGTAACCTACCTAGTTGACCACCCCTCAATCATACAAATTGCAAAATAATTAGGCAATCGAAATAAACCTGAAGTACAAGTGAAATAAATTCTAGTTACTACAGTTTAAAATAATAACAACAGGAATTTAAAAAGAAAATATAATAAACAAAAATATAAAAAAGATAATAAAAAGATAAAATATAATAAAAAGTTAATACAAACAGTGACACGTGATGATACACACAGTGACACGTGATGATACACGCGTGACACGTGATGATACACACAGTGACACGTGATGATACACACAGTGACACGTGATGATACACGCGTGACACGTGATGATACACACAGTGACATGTGATGATACACACAGTGACACGTGATGATACACACAGAGACACGTGATGATACACACAGTGACACGTGATGATATACACAGTGACACGTGATGATACACACAGAGACACGTGATGATACACACAGTGAGACAGAGAGACATCATCTACAAGTCACGGTTGACTAATCTACAGTCACAATCTCTCAAATAAACCCCCACTCCAGAAAGTCCTACCCCACCCAGCCTTTCCTACCCCACCCAGAAAGTCCTACCCCACCCAGAAAGTCCTACCCCACCCCACCCAGCCTGTCCTAACCCATCTCACTCCCTTCAGGCAGTTCTCTGCATTCCTCCCCCCACGCCGTCACTCCAGGAAGCCTCAATCACCTCCCACCATCATTTCTGTTACCACTGTTATCACTGTTTCCTCAATCTTTGTGACGGTAGCTCGAGTGTGTCAAGTCGTCTTGAAGAGAAGCCTTGTGCTTCTGAACCTTGACGTTAAACACACTACAACCTACCTACCTACCACCCACCTCTCTCAGAGGCAGTCCAGCAGTTCTCATCTAAATTTAACCCTTTGTCCTGCCCTCCCGTGTCCCAATAAATCACATGACTAAGCGCTAGGCCCCGCCCCCTACAGTCACGCCCCCTACAGCAGCTCTCGTTTAAATCAGTGTAAGAGGGAGCGATTGAGGATGGGAGGGGCATATCTTAACATTAGTGAGGCTGGTAAAGCTAATGTTAACGTCAGTTTTCTCAATCGAAAGCGATGTCAGTGACGCGCCCGTCACTGACATCGCTTTCGATTGAGAAAACTGACGTTTCTGAAAACTGACGAGCCCAGGATTTGAACCCCGCACATACCGATCCGCGATCGAATATCTTACTGATGTCGCCACTGGCTCCAGCCAGTGGAATAAACGAGTGGTTTAAAACTCTGAGAACGACGATAAAAAGTTTTCATTAGTTGAATGAAAGGTAAGACTTCATAATTGAATAATGATACGCACGCTGTATTAGAAATCCATTTGCATCGAATGGGAGAGAAAAGAGAATAAATCTTGTCAATCACAGAAGCCATGCCAAAGACCACAATTGCGCTTAATAGACAGTGAAGGTCAAGTAGCCAAGATGCACACTGATTTAGGATATATGTCACTGATTGAGGTGGCGATGTCGGTAAGATCTCGACCGCGGATCAGTATGTGCGGGGTTCAAATCCAGGGCTCGTCCGTCACTGACATCGCTTTCGAGTGAGGAAACTGACGTTAACATTAGCGTTACCAGCCTTATCTTATGTACAATGCACACATTTTACTCTACGAGGGTAAAGTCATCCATTCGTGGAGCAGGACTTGATAAAGAACAGCCAGACTGGAGGACATCACTGAGTGGAAGAGGGTAGCTAGACGGGGTAGGATCACGTGCGAGAAATTGAAGGAGTGGGGGGGGGGTAAAAGAAAGGCTGAAGCGTAGAAGGGGGGAGGGGGGGGGTTGTTGAACAATGAAGTTGTGGAATTAATTAACTATGACTCTCTTTTATCCCCGGATACTGCTCCACAGGATCAGTCCTATCTCCAGCTCACTCCACTTCCCGCTATCATTCATCCGTCCAATCCAAGCCCATCTCTCGTATCGCTTCCGTCTTTCCGCTTCACTTGCCAGCCGCTACTTCTTCCGTTCATTCTTCCATTTGTCTGATAGTTTTAGCGTTCACTGGAACATTCTATACTGTGTCAAGTGAACGTTATATTTTCATACATTTCCTCTTGAACGTTTAACAAATAACAGATCCAAGGCATACATTCTATCTCTCAGCATGCTTTGATAGACTGGCTAGAGCCAGTGGCGATGTTGGTAAGGTATTCGACCGCGGATGTGCCGATTACTATGTGCGGGGTTCAAATCCTGGGCTCGTCCGTAACTGACATCGCTTTCGAGGGAGGAAACTGAAGTTAACATTAGCTTTACCATTTGCTTTTTAAACAGTTCATTGATCAATAAACTGATTCTAGCCCAAATTAACAGAAGTTAATAAAAGTGAATAGAAGTTACCTCTTAGGAAGAAAAGAATTAGAGTTTCTGACGTGATTTCCTATCGCATTATTTCGTGAATATTTGTTTTTAAAGCCACGTGCAGTTGACGTTTGTTCTATTTTACATTGTTCATCAAACAATTATGGTAACGAAAAATAATTCAAGCTTGAAATTCTTAGTGTTAATTTTAAGAATGATTATTTCTATTAAGTGCTTATTTAAACAAATTCAATTTTATCATTTTCAAGTTGCTCTAGAACTACATAATTTAAATATTTCCAAAAGTTTTAATTTTATTCCATGAAATTTGATAAAATAATTTCCAGACGTTTCCGTGGTCTAAAGGAAATGAGAAGAGTTATGGACCCTGATCACACTGAACACTGGATCAGCGTCCTCCATGACTGGGAGATAGTATCACAATGTAGTTGATCCTGGACTAGATTGCATTTCAACGACTCAAGGGGATGACTACAGCAGATATGGCAGAGTAAAGTGCTGCCCCCACGAGATGAGTGAACTACTGGAGATGTTATCATGAGGGTGGAGAGAGAGAAAGAAATAAAGAGCGAGAGAGAGAGAGAAAGAGAGAGAAAAAGAGGGAAGGAGAAAGAGAGAGAGGGGAGGGGGAGAACTAGAAAGAGAGAGAGAGGGAGAGAGAGGAGAGAGGGAGCGAGAGTGAAAGAGGGACAGAGACAGAAAAGGAGAGAAAGAGAGAGAGAGAGAAAAAAAATAGGGACAGAGACAGAGAAGGAGAGAAAGAGAGTGAGAGAGAGGGGGAGCGAGAGATAGAAAGAGGGACAGAGACAGAGAAGGAGAGAAAGAGAGAGAGAGAGGGGGAGCGAGAGAGGAGAGAGTGAAAGAGAGAGTGAGAGAGGACTTTAATCCCTATTAAATCTTTCCTCGCACATCAATGTGTTCGAGGCTTAAATTCATTTACTTGCTAAATTTTATTAGATATTATTACTAGATAGTATTAGATGTTATTAAATAAAGCAGAGAGAATGCCAAATAGAAAAGCATACACATCAACATGTAGACGACAGACACGTAGTGTACAGTTACGTAGAGATAATTAAACGATACAGCGAGGCAAATAATAATAATAATAATAATAATAATAATAATAATAATAATAATAATAATAACAACAACAACAATTAGAGTGCTTCAGTCATCAATGACAACATCGAGCACTATTGAGTCAATATCAAGCCGGCGAGAAAAAAAAGAAGATCCAAAGACAGTGCAAATTCCAAAATCCAGAAATTCAGTCCAAAGTAGAAATTCAGTCTTTTTTATACAAATCGGCCTAAATTAATATGCACAAAGACGCACAATGGCATAGAGTCATACAAGCACAATGACAGAAAGTCGTACACGCACACCTAGGCAAACTGACAGATGGACTAAGAGGCGAACACCTAGGTAAACATAGACGGAGATCGACTAAGATGAGGATTTTAATAGAGATATGACACATAGATGAGAGCAGATAAACTTGACCTACGACATTCAGTCCTCCAGGGTCAAGCACGTCAATTCAGCCTACTATCATATAGACTTCATTTATTTCTACACACACTGAAGTCTATGATCCATGACAACATTGAGATTATAATTAATTCTGAATTGCTGATCGATTTCAAGAGTCGAGAGTGAAATGTTTCAGTGGAGTTGTCATAAGCTGTCGACAATTTAGCTTGGAGGCACGATATAGAAAACTGTTGAGTTTTTATACAAACCAGCCTAAATTAAAACTTTCTTAAATAGTAACAATATCGGCGCAATTTTCAGACAGCGCGTAACGAGGTGCGGGATTGAAACCTGCGTCGGTTCGTTGCCGATATGACTTCGAGAAATGAAAATGACGTTAATTATAGATTTGCTTTTGTATTCTATTAGACATACAAACCTAGGCAGAATACAGGAGTTGTTGTGGTTCGCCTCTAGACTTTTTGATCTCGTGGTTTTTGTAACTGCAGTGGCAGTCAGGTCGTTGTGAGAGCGTGACGTCATGATCACGTGACGTCATGAATGAATAGGAAGGTAGCTAATGTAGATAACAGCCAATCAGAGAGATCATGTTCTTCCACAGACTGTCCAAGCGATGAACTTGAAGTATAGCACAACAAAATCTGAAAACAGCAACAAATGTCTAGTGAATGTAGAGGTATAGGCCTACATACGAGAGCTGTAAAATGTCGGCTATATAATTATATCAGAGATAACCCTTCTTTTTTTAATAAATAGGAGATATATTTCTCCAGATATTCGAATTCACAACTGTTGCCTCTTTTAAAGTTGGGAAAGTTCGGAACAGACACTATTTGAATACAACTGATCCATGATTATATCGAATGCCGTATACTAGACTGTACTATAATAATATTAGTTATTATTAATATTAGTAACCTAAATGGAGAGTGACAAGAAGAGGAACCCTATACTTTATGCGTTAAATCAAACTTTCATTCTATTCGCATTTTTCTGTTGTGGCAGCTTCACTTCCTATTCGTGTGTTTATTCAGCAATAATCTGTAAGAATCTGTAATAACCTGTAATAATCTGTAATAATCTGTAATAATCTGTAATAACCTGGTCTTATACAGCAATTCACCTACGTTCAGCGCTCCGTGTCACATAATCTCACATACATGTGAAACAGTAAGATAATCTCATATACATGTGCTACAGTAAGATAATCTCACATACATATGTACCAGTGTGGCCTATGTGACACGTATCATATAATCTCACATACATATACTACATTGTGGCCTATGTTAAACGTATCACATAATATCACATACATGTGTAACAGAGTCACCGCTGTTGTCTGATGTAACAACAACAGTAAAGAAAAGCTGTAACACACGCGGCAAGGATTATACGAGATTAGGAAAGAATCAAGTGCCGCTGTCTCTCAGCGACATACAGAAGATCATATTAGAATTCATACCGCAAGATCTGCCGATATAACAATAGCCTCACTGGTCGTTCTAGTCTAGCCCTGTATTAGATCTGTGTGGTTTGATATTCGTACGAGAATCTAATCTAACGAAAACCGCACGTGTTCGTAAACGATGACCGAAGCGGGTCCGAAACACATGTTGCGCTGTTTAATCTCTCTAAACAAAAGAATTTGAGCTTAAATTAGGTCGTTAACTATGAAAGCATTCACATTTAAATCAGATTTTGCCTTGTTACCTCAACATCTGCTGTGGTCACCCTCTCGAATACTCGCAGTGACGATTAGAGATCTTTAGGAAGTTTAGCAATTTTGTTTATAAAAGAAAATATAAAAGTCTGTAGTGCAGAACTTAAAATTTGTATTACCCCCCCCCCCTTTACCCCTTCCACCCCTACCATCCTACCTCTCCCCCCCTCAAGGCGACATCTGCGCGGAAGACCTCAAGAGAAAATCATTCAAATCTCTTCCTACATCCAACATCACAGGTACATACAGTAAAACACACAGGTACATACAACAACACACACAGGTACACACACGTACATACAGCTGTACATACAGGTACACACATGTACATACAGCTGTACACACAGCTACACACACGTAGATACAGCAACATACACAAGCAGACACACACACGTAGGCCTACATACAACAGCAACGTTAATAAAAATCATATCACCCAAATGGCATTAAAATACACGTGGTAAAGAGAGAGTACATTGATCATAAACGGTATCGGTCCGGTGATCAAAAATCCCTCAGGCAAGAAATTATAAACTTGTGGTGGGAAGAGATGTGATTTCAACCTACAACGGAAAGTCGAAGCAGTAGAACATGAGTGAAGATCAGCAGGCAGAGAGTTCCAAACAGTAGGAGCTGAAAAATGAAATGAGCGTCTACCAGATGATGTGAGAGTATTTGTAGTTAAATAGAATTATATTTCTCCGATCAGTTGATTATCTCACTAGTAAATACGGCCATCAGTCTGCTAGGCTGATTTGAGAGAAGAGTTGTAGGAACAAGAAGTGACGCGGTGTAACAGAGGTAGACAAAAGATTGAAGAGGGGTTTTAGATTTCATCTGTCATAGTTTTATCACATAGTTGAGAAGTAACAGTGGAGCTAGTGAGAACAATAGAGGTTGTTCTTATGCTGAGAGCTCTCTATGTGATCTGCATAATATTATATAAGATCTGTATAATAATTTAATAACTTTTATATAATTATTATATAAATCTTGAGAGAGAGAGAGATAGAGAAAGTGGGTTGGAGAAAGAGTACTAGAGAGAGAGAGAGAGAGAGAGAAAGAATGAGAGAAGGAGAGGGAAGAAGAGATTTAGAGAGACTGAGAGAGACGTAGAGAGACGTAGAGAGAGAGAGAGAGAGTGAGAGAGAGAGAGAGAGAGAGAGAAAGATAGAGAAAGAGGGCAAGAAAGAAAGAATGAGAGAGGGAAGAAGAGATTTAGAGAGACGCAGAGAGACGCAGAGAGACGCGTAGAGAGACGTAGAGAGAGAGAGAGAGAGTGTGTGTGAGAGAGAGAGAGATAAAGAAATAAAGAGGAAAAAGAATCGCAACTTTCTTTCCACTTCTCTTATCTAATGAAGGCATGGACGGAGCAGTACGGCACAAAGAAATGCAAATGAATGGACGCCGAGGAGTGGCCTTCAGTCCCTCTGGACTACATGTGTCCCTGGTCCCCCCCCCATCCTTCCATACTCCCTACACCTCCATCCCAGTGGTCCACGCCTATCCGTGCGGGACTGCTGCATTCAACTGAAAAACGACTCTAAGGAGAGAGTGGCCTCGCACTGATATTTCTATCCTCTTACGTTTAGATTTATAGCGATTTTATGACTAAAATCATTAAAATAAAGTCATTAACATTTATTACAATTAAATCACTTATAATCAGTTAGAATGGTCATCAACAGCATTTTCCCATGAATCCTAGTTTACCTAGGGTCGGGATATAATTAGAATAAAATAAAATAAAATCTATTTAAATTTGGTAAATTATAATCAATTAGAAATAAATCAATTATAGTCAATTGGAATTAATGGAAAGTAATTGGAGTTAGATTGTGTGACAGGCACACGAAGCCTGTTTGATGACATTGCACATCAGACTGTGGTAAAATTCTCAGAGTACAAACAACAACAACAATACCCATTCAGCGACACCGATTGCAGTTAAACAAAGACATGAACATTGTAGGGAAAGACTAATAGGAGAGAGAGAGAGAGAGAGAGAGAGAGAGAGAGAGAGACTATAATAAAGAAATGTTGACCAGATGGCGTGCTGGATTAATGGTAAACATTACCACCTCATAGCCTGTTCAATGCTGAGAGGCCTTGCCGTGAATTAATGCCACAACCTCTTAACTCCAGAGAAAGCCCTCAACACAGATTACATCTACACATTAAGAGTGCTATGATACAGCTGTCTGATGATACAGCTGACTGATGATACAGCTGACTGATGATACAGCTGTCTGATGATACAGCTGACTGATGATACAGCTGTCTGATGATACAGCTGACTGATGTTACAGCTGACTGATGATACAGCTGTCTGATGATACAGCTGTCTGATGATACAGCTGTCTGATGATACAGCTGACTGATGATACAGCTGTCTGATGATACAGCTGACTGATGATAACTTAGGAACAAGCAAAGCAAAGGATACATAATTCTACTGAGATGGTTTAAACAAGTTCACATGTAGTTCTGTATCGCTTATATGCGAGCGTTCAACTGCATGAACAGGTAATGAATGCTCTTCGTGTCTGTGATCTTAAGTCATCATCCATCAATTAGATGAGTGCCTTCATCATACGTCATCATCCATCAATTAGATGAGTGCCTTCATCATACGTCATCATCCATCAATTAGATGAGTGCCTTCATCATACGTCATCATCCATCAATTAGATGAGTGCCGTCATCATACGTCATCATCCATCAATTAGATGAGTGCCTTCATCATACGTCATCATCCATCAATTAGATGAGTGCCTTCATCATACGTCATCATCCATCAATTAGATGAGTGCCTTCATCATACGTCATCATCCATCAATTAGATGAGTGCCTTCATCATACGTCATCATCCATCAATTAGATGAGTGCCTTCATCATACGTCATCATCCATCAATTAGATGAGTGCCTTCATCATACGTCATCATCCATCAATTAGATGAGTGCCTTCATCATACGTCATCATCCATCAATTAGATGAGTGCCTTCATCATACGTCATCATCCATCAATTAGATGAGTGCCTTCATCATACGTCATCATCCATCAATTAATTATCGATCAATTAAGCCGCAGAATTTGATAGGATTTGACGGATTTAAATTGGAGAGGGGTAGTAGGGGAGTAAATAGGGCAGGGGAATAAATTTGATGAGACGTTAGCTTTAAACAAACAGTGCACGGGGAAGCTTACTTTAAGACTGAGGAAATACCAGTATTGACAGGCGGTGGAGAGAGTAAGGGCATGAGCTGGAAAAGAATGGAAGAGATGAATGGACCTGACCCACAACCGGGCTAATGGAATAATTCATTATTAGCGACTTCTGATGAATGGGCATCCAATATCATTTAACCATTCGTTAACATCGACAGCTTAATTGAGAGATTTCTGTTTGAATCATTCCTTGCGGATTAGTATGAAAGTGAAGTTTGACAGATTTTCTGTTTGAGTAGAACTGAGTCAGTAGAAATAACTCTTTGTTAATAGAGATATATCTAGTAATATCATAAAAACAACATCTAATAAATATTGTAATTAAAAAATATATAAAAATCTTAACAATAAAAACAGTTAGATAAATGTGCTAAGAAATAGAAAGTAAAGCTGGATAGGACATACTATACATGGGGGGGTTTGCTTTGGAATGTATTAGAAGGGAGAATGCAAGGGGATATAGTTAGAGGAAGACCAAGACATGGGATGTTGGATGATTTGAAAAGAAATTCATGTAGACATATAGAGATGAAAAGGAAGGTAGGCCATAGAATTGGTTGGAAGAGTTATATGTCAAGGACCTGCCGTTAGACAGTGCACTACAGAAGAAGAAATAACATACAGAATATAATAATATAGCGTCGCTATTATAGTATCTACTGTAAAGAATTGCAAAAAATGTACATAACATTAACAACTTGTCAACGAGTAATTCAGACTAAGTTAAACTCCCAAATACAGTAGGTTATACCTATCATTCAAAATAATTCACTTCTTTAAAGGCATTCAGTTCTCGGCAGAGCTATTCACAAGTTCAGTGGTTCATCACGACCAGCAGATAGAGTGAGAATCAATCAATAAGAGTAAACAGCCTGAAAGCTCTCTAAGCCTTCTATTATCTACTGAAGAGTCCAGTAGAAACTTAGAGAGAGAGAGAGAGAGAGAGAGTGAGAGAGAGAGAGGGAGAGAGACAGAGAGTGAGAGAGAGAGAGAGAGAGACAGAGACAGAGTGAGAGAGAGAGAGAGAGACAGAGACAGACAAAGAGACAGTGAGAGAGAGAGACAGACAGAGAGACAGAGAGAGAGAGAGAGAGAGAGAGAGAGAGGGAAAGAGATCGGAACGCTTAACTATTTCCATTGTCCATTCAATCCTTTAGGTCAATACGTGTCCGGGACTTCTTTTTTTCTTTCTTCTGTTGTCTCTCCATCAACTGACCACCAGTACATCAGTTCAGTACTGCGGCATAATATCTTGAGATGTAGGGGTCAATTCTCCGGTTGATTTGATTGATTAAAAACTGACTTAATAATAAAACTGACTGAAGAATTGAGTCATTTAAATTAACAGTTTGAATTAAAATTTATTTATTAATTAACAACAATTAGTTAAGGGCTTTTGTATGTATTATTTTTTCTGATTAATTGAACTGTTGATTGACTGATTTATTTAATAACTAATTCTAATAAAACATAGAACGACTTTACTAACTTAACTTAAATAACACCACAATGTTCACGATCATTTTTTATATTAGAAATATTTAGGATGCTTTGGCTTCCGGTTTTCACCCAAGGTTAATACTGCTGTTGACACAACCTCAGCATTGTAATTACATAATCATTTCGCTTTGAAGATGATTGCGCCGCAGTTCAGGTCTCTCAGAAAACTCACAACTTTAGGCAGTTATCACAACTTTAGACTGTTAGCACAACTTTAGGCAGTTATCACAACTTTAGACTGTCAGCGCAATTTTTGACAGCTATCAAAACTTAGACAGCTACTTTCAAAGCTGCTCTCTCGTGCCCTATTCTATTGTAAAATGGACTGTCTGAGATCCGAATTAGAGATCCTATCATCTAACATTTTAAATGAAAACTAGCGCGTTACCAACTTTTCTAAAATGACAAAATCGATCATATAGCGACAGTTAACATCGTCTACATACATGAGAGATCATCGAGACCTGGTGTTGAACCACACACCTGTCGATCAGCAGCGGAGCAATTTAACCTTTTAGCAAATAACCGAGAGTAGAACAAGACAGAGCTTCTATATATACAAATGTAATTAACTCGTTGCGCCATCTGCTAATAGCGCTAAGAACTGGCTAACCTGCTCATAATTCCTCATAAATCATCTCACATCAGCCGAGGCGACTCAGGTCTGCAGGAATGCAAACAGTTCCAGGATTCGTTTAGCTTGACCATCCCTTCCCTTCATCAAGAACTTCCCGTGGGTGAATGGCAGTTCGGAGAAGTAAAGTTTAGCCGCTGCTATTTTATCAGCGCTTTGTGTTTATTGTTTTGTTGCACTCATATATTTCAAATACAAATTTACTTTGGACTGATTTTCTGGATTTTGGAATTTGCACCGTTTTTGGACCTTCCTTTTGTCGCCGGCTTGATTTTGACTCAATAGTGCTCGATGTTGTCATTGATGACTGTAACACTCTAACTGTTGTTATCTTAAAAGCAAGTTTTAAAAATATTTAAAAACACATCGTACAGCCTGCATCTCTCTCTCTCTCTCTCTCTTAATGCACTGCCTACTGGCAGGTCCATGGTATATAATGCCTCCACTCTTCTTTGTATTCCGCCTTCCTCTTCATTTCCACTTATGAGTGGGTCTTTAAATCATCTAACATACCTAGTCTCAGCCTGCCCTTGCCTCTTTTCCCCTCCATTCTACCTTCTATGACTATGGCTTCTATGACAGCCTGCATATGATACATGTATAACGTAAACTACATTCTACAGTCTTTTATTTCTTAACACCATCGAGTGTATAAAGTTCTGACCAACCGATAAATGTAAAACTCAATAAGGGCAAAAACCTAAAGATACGGGCAAGAGTAAAGTGTGGAAAAGCATCTCAGTGACTATATCTAACTTGGCCACCTGCAGTCGTAGTGAAGAGTTATTATCCAGATAGAAAACTAATCAACAATTAACCAGCGACTCACTCATTAACTCTCGTACTATCAATAAACTATTAACAATTTTTCACCTATTGTAGATATCCTATATGATTTATCCCATGCATGTATATCATATTCACCATTTTCCGTATGTAGTCTATGTTTGTGTTGATTGTCTGTGTTTGTTTGACTCCGTATGTTTCTACTGACATGAATTTGGTGAAATAAAGATGACATAAAGCTATAATCCCTCTGCTGACAAATAATTGACGTCCATGATATTGCCTTATTGCGAGAAACCGGACGTTAAATTCTTATTGATTGATGATCAACACTTAGTGGACGTGCTCGCTATGGAGCGAAGCAGTAAAGAACCCGAGTAAATGTGAGTCTTGACATATCTTTGCTACACAGTACGACAAGTATTATCAGATACTTTCTACCACTTACCCTCAACAGCTGGGCCTGCAGTAGAGATATCCGTTAAGAAAATACTTCTAGAATCGCCGCTACTCGAATTTGAAACTCGACCGTAAGGTTCTTTCTGGACCCTACACAAAAACAAGCAGCAGTTTGTTTAGCTATGTTATTCTATACACAGATTCATCACAGTAGAGTCAATGTTAAAAAGAGTTTTTAATTTATAAATTAATAGCTTTCGTTTTTTTTCTAACTCATACTCGCCGTTAAAAAGCTGGTAAAACTAACTGTATTTGTTAACGTCAGTTTTCTCACTCGAAAGCAATGTCAGTAAAGTAGCATCTAATCCTTCAGTAGTAAGTTAATAAACACCTAATAGCTGCTATTAGGTGACTGTTGATAGAGATTTAAGAAAACTTTTCAGGTCCACCGCTCACGGACCAGGTGTTGCACATCCAGTAAATGAACCGATCCATCAGGATCTCAAGTACTACAACTCTCGGACTCCGCCAGGTTACTCATTCATCCTATCTTCCATGTCCCTCCGCATTCATTCCATCTTCCTCATCATCCTTCCACAGTGTATTCATAGTCACGGATCATCTCTTCGACTCTCACCGGGCTCATACTCAAAACTCTTCCGGACGAGGGTTAACCTCCCCCCTCTCATGGGTCCTAATAACGCGGTACTCTGCCGTAAGATGTAAAGCTAATGTTAACGACAGTTTCCTCACTCGAAAGCGATGTTAGTGACGGACGAGCCCAGGATTTGAACCCGCACATACTGATCCGCGGTCGAATATCTTACCGACACTGCCACTGACTACAACCATGTAGTCTTACAAGAGGTGAGTTTACCGAGAAGTGCTGGAGTAGATCATGAACCATTCTACTGATATTTTCAACTCTTTTCCATTTCTATATTTCCAGTGCTTCCAGTTAATATTGTTCAGTTACTCGGTGCTTTTGATGTCCATGGATCACCCCTCTCTCTTGGATTGATCATTATCTACGACCTGAGAGTCCAAGAACTTCAGGAGAGGAGTGTGGAAAACCTGTCACCATAATTTAGTTTTAGCCTTATAAGCTCTTTGTAGATATCATTTAGAAGAGTTCCTTCATATTACTTCTCTCTCTCTCTCTCTCTCTCTCTCTCTCTCTCTCTCTCTCTCTCCCTCTCTCTCTCTCTCTCTCTCTCTTCTGTCTCTCTCTCTCTCTCTCTCTCTCTCTCTATCTCTCTCTATCTCTCTCTCTCTCACTCTCTTTCTAGTTAAAGTAAACTCTAGCATAAACAAGCAAACAGTGATGTTAAGATGTTAAGTGCTCGACCCCCTCAAATCCAGTCTTATCTCCCCCTCCCTCCTTCAGCCAAAATCCCCCCTTGCATTCTCATGCTTTATTTCACCTTTAAATGCCGTGAAACTACGAATATGAAAAGCTTCTAATTTTATATAATACAAAACGTTCTGTTATAAATGCCAGAGTGACCTGGTTTTGTACAATTGTAAATGTTTTTGATCAGAATATGCATTCTGGTGTGGATAGGGATAGGACATAAGATAGGATTGGTAGTGATAAGGCGTAGACTTTGTGAAGGGATTAACTTGTTGACCTAGGGAGTGCTCTTATGGAGTGAGAAAACAGACTTTGGGTATGAATATGTACCTTGAACCAGCCATTTGGCAGTGCACTGAAGAGAGATGATCAGAATTTGTGCTAAAAATATAATAAAATGGATTAAAATTTAGGAAAAACCTAAAAATTGCGGAAGTGGTCGCTATATCAGGCGTTTTATGTACTTTCTAGTTTCTAATTTATAGGCCATTTTGCTTATAGAATCAGATGCTTTTAAAAGTTTGTTTACAAAACAAAAGAGAAATGTCAGAAGAAAGCTTTCAAGTATCTGCGTCCAATTGCAAACACACAGTTTGTTGATATTTGCATCGAATGAAAACTCAAGAGTTACATTCTAACATAAAAGATGAGAAAGCTGAAGCGTAAAATAATGTCGATAAAGCAGACTCAGAAGTATTTGAGAGATAGCCCAAGAACATGCATGTTTGTAGTTATGCGGGGTTCAAATCCTGGGCCTGCCCGTCACTGACATCGGTTTCGAATGAGGAAACTGACGTTAACATTAGCTTTACCAGCTGTTTTTCTAACTCAGTGAATGACTTCAGTCAAATAAAATAACTTAAAACAAGTGATATTAAGCACCAATAAATAATATCTATCAGATCTAAGACGTCACTGACATTGCCTTATTGCTAGGAACCGGACGTTAAATTCTTATTGATTGATTGATATAAACAACCCCGAAATCAATCAATTAGTATCAATAAATTATCGCTAATCCATCAATTAGTATACTATTATTAATGTATCCGTTAAGAGCTGGAAAGATTTTTCCGTATTCGGCTAGCTGTTATTAGTTGAGCAGTATTCACTTATTGATGGAGCATTGAAGCCAACATGATAGTTTGACAACATAGAGAATAATAACAGTAATAATAATAATAATAATAATAAAAGGTTTAATGTCCGCTTCCTCATACAAGGATGATGTCAGGGACGTCCCTCATCACATGTCACGAAAGCTTGTTTGTCAACAGACATCGCTTGCCGTGCATGAGTCACGAATAGAACCAGCGACCACTAGCTTCAACATCAAAGTCTTAACCACCCTGACTCTATATTTAACAATATTAGGCAAATTATGCGTAAGAATTTATGCTTTAGACTTATAAGGCATTGGATATTGTTATGGGTTATGTTACCGATACCCTCTAGTCTACAGCAACTTGACGATTAATAAGGAAAGAATTAAGTGACAAAGTGTAGAGTCATACTATACTATAGCTTACTCTGTATCAACCTGTCACATCGCATTAGACACAAACTTCAAAGTAAAAACACCTTGACCTCAGCAATTCAGCACACAGCTAAATCTGTCTGTCTGTCTGTGTGTCTGTCTGTGTGTCTGTCTGTGTGTCTGTCTGTGTGTCTGTCTGTCTATCTGCCTGTCTGTCTGTCTGCATGTATGTATGTATGTCTGTCTGTCTGTCTGCGTCCGTCTGTCTACCACTGGTTCCAAATATTTGTCAAATCTTTTTCTTCTTATTGAGTTATTGAGTGATTCACTGATTGCTTGATTGAGTCAGATTTATTATATTGGCTACGACCACTGACTTCGGAATGACTTAATCACAATATAACTGTATGATGCTTTTACCTAATATAAGCTTTACTTATACGTTCATTTGATAAATCATTCATTCATTTTACCACCATATACTAGGTTGACTCTACCTATAAACTTTACCTATACATTCATTTGATCATTCGTTCATTCATTCGTTGTTCGTTCATTCATTCATTCATTCATTCGTTCGTTTGTTCGTTCGTTCGTTTATTCAATCGTTCATTCATTCATTCAATCGTTCTTTCGTTCGTTCAGTCATTTATTCATTCGTTCATTCATTCAGTTAATCATTAATTCATTCATTCATTCGTTCTTTCTTTCTTTCATTCATTCATTCATTCGTTCATTCATTCTTCATTCATTCTTCATTCATTCATTCATTCAATCAATCTATCTTTCATCCAATCACAATGTAATAAAATATCTCTGCCTATAAACAGCACGTACATTGTACCAGCACACAGCTCATCTCTCAACAAGGGTCACCGTTCATATCAATATTATTTTACAACTTAAGTCAACAGGCCCGGCATTCAAGTGGCTCAATGAATCCGATACTTAATGGATGCTTTATGATCGTCCTCATCTCATTTTATTACATTTAACGAGGTTACTCTCAACAATCAAACTATACGTAGCTATCTATGCGACACTTGCTGTTCAAATTTCCAGACTACAATTTAATGACTGTAGCAAATTAGCAATTGTGTCCTAAGCGCTTACAAACCAACAAATGAAATTAAAAGAACATTTAATAAAAGTTCTTCCTTTTTTATAAAAAGACTTAAGATACAATTTACTGAGAAATTATATATTCTTACTAATATCAATCCACTATATTCAAACAATTAAGATCGATTGATTTTTAAGATTCTTTTACCAACTACATCGTTAGTGTTATCTACACAAAGGCACACGAGAGGCAAACAGTCAGATAGACATATAGCGACAGATACAGGGAGAGAGGAGGAATTGAGATATTACGACATGGGAGATAGGATGTTACGCCTGTGGTTGATATTTGAGCATACGTTCAGAGCATCAGAACAAAACAGACAATGATAACATAACACAACATTAGAACATGACCCGCAGCTAGTTCACAGCCTTCAGTTACTGCTGGTTGAATGGAAACAATTCACATATAATCCGTGAAATTAGCACTAAATAGCATTCAATGTTTGATGACTGATTGCCTTCCATATCACTGAGGAAGGCACCGGTAAACCACCTCAGAAGCCATATTTTTCCAAACTTATAGGCTATATACATAGTTTTCAGAGTTGGCCACAGATCAGTGCCGATAATAGAGTTGAGCCAGTAAGAGTAAGTATAGGAAAATTAACCATCTGCCTCCACGTCAGTTCAAATATTCCTCTCATCCGTGACTCATTTCAAGTACTCCGTTCAAACATCTGGAAC